>PVLC010002636.1:97978-110934 GCA_004027655.1 Graphiurus murinus | reverse complement strand
GGCGTGGTGGCGCACGCTTGTAATCTCAGCATTCGGGAGGCTGAGACCGGAGGATCCGGGTTCGCGGCCAGCCTCAGCTACCTAGTGAGGCACTCCGCAACTTAGTGAGACTCGGTTTCAAAATAAAGAATAAAAAATGGGGCTGGGGGTATAGCTCGGAGGTAGAATGCCCCTGAGTTCAATCCCCAGTACCGCCAAAAAAAAAACCAAAAAAAAAAAACATGTTAAATTACATTCTTCATTTCCTGGCATGTTTCCAGTATTTAATAACTAACATAGAGTCATTGAAATTCTCATTTGTGGTAAAATTTTAGTTGCCACATGAATTTCAGAGTCTGTGAAATGTTATTTTCCATGTAAAATTATACTTAGCAGGGTACTAGTCATTAGGAGAGCACTCCAGAAGTCTACAGGCCAACTCACCTGGAAGGAGCAGTCTTAACAGCACCTCACTTCAAAGCTATCGGACTGGAAACAGTTGAATGAGACAGAAATGCACTTTGTTGGCAGTTCCTCACCTGAGAACCAGCAAATTCATTGAACAAATCCCTGCTGTCAAGAGGTTTGCAATTAAAGTAAGGAAAAGGGAGTATACCACACAAGATGCATATCAAGTAAGCATTCCAGCCAGTGAGGTTGCTGGGAACATCAGAAAAGAGAAATATCTGTAGGTTAGAGAAGTAGGATACACTTCTTGGAAAAATAGTAATTAAACTTGGTCTCGAAGAAAGACTAAATTTCAAATAGTCAAAATTATTACCTGTACAAACAAACAAAAAAAAAACAGTGGGAAAATAGGTGAAAAGAATCTCAAAAGGGAAGCTCCAGTATTTAACTTCTCTTCTATGTTTAGATAAATAACATGGAAATTATAAGGGGTATAGGAGATGGGTCCAAGGTTGGAAGGAATATATATATTTTTCATATTTATGTTGTGCTAGTCTTTAGCTAACTATCAGGGAAAAAAAAGCTAACAATGGAAAATTCTTCTTCAACTTAGAGGTTAGGAGAGATTCAAACTACTTAGTCCACCTTGGGTGGTAGACGGGCATATCTAGACTTTGTTGTATATCTCTGTGCCATTAGACTTGTCTTGATGAGTAGACATTTCTTCTATGCTTTAGAACAAAAAAAGTCTAATGATGCTTTTTGTCTCTCTGTAGACAGGTAGTTTCAGCAGCCTTTTCCAATAAGGAACAGCTTCTGCAGGGTCTAAGATGCTAGAATCCAATCCCCCATCAGCAAACATCCCATCTAAAAGCTCTAGATATAGCCCCAGGAGATAAGGCTTTACAGTGGATTCTTCCACTGACCTTGAGAGCCTATGTTTCTCACCTGTTAAATTGTGAGCTGGAGGATAATAGCTAAAAGTAATTCCCTTTTAATCCTAATCCCTTTCTAATGCTGAAATCCTGGGAAATTAAATAATTTCTGTTACAAGCATGCATACATTTAAAATAAATCATATCTGAGCAAGTGCCTAAGCTGTGTTCCTATGAGTAAAACACATTGCACACAGACTTTATGGTATTTGTTTTGCCTATTCAGAATCCTTTCAGTAATACTGGTTAAGTGCAGTTGTTTATGATTAATAATAATATTAAGGGTTACATTTTCCAAATATTAAGTGAGAAATAATGGAAAGTGATCTATTACGGGCAGAGGTGTATTGTCCTAAACTTAAATGTTGAAGTCCTAACTTACAGTACTTTACAATGCTTCTCTATTTGGAGATAAGAGTTTTGAAAAAGTTGTCAAGTTACATTGAAGCCATTAGGATAGGCTTTAATCCAATATTACCCGTGTCCTTATAAGAAGAATTTGGACACACAAAGAGACACAATGGATGTGTATGCACAGAGAAAAAACAATGTAATGGCATAAAGAGGACAACATCTGCAAGCCAAAGAGAAGACTCAAAAGAAATCAAGGTGTTGGGAAGAACCAACACCTTAATCTTGGACTTTTAGCCTCCTGAACAATGTGACTGTGTGTTACTGTTATTTAAGGCACCTAGTCTCTGATATTCTGTTATGGGCAGTCCTAGTGAATTAATACATGTGCCTTTCTCACTTTCCATTTACCTAAAGTAATTCAGAGTTGGCCTTCTTCCTTTTGAATACCTTTATGATTTCCAACTGAGAAAAAGTACTGCTTTCTCTTTATTTCTCATGTAATTACGACAGAAAATTTATCTGCAGTATATGTTTTGGCTCCATTGTCAAAAATCAATTGACTGTGAAAAAAGATAGCCTCTTCAACAAATGGTGTTGGCAAAACTGAACAACCATATGCAGGAGAATGGAAATAAACCCCACTTTCTCACCCTGCACAAAAGTCAACTGAAGATAGATCAAAGACCTGGAATTCAGGTCAGAGACCTTACAGCTACTTGAAGAGGGCATAGGCCCAACACTTCAACACATAGGCACAGGTAAAAAACTTTCTCAACAACACCCAAAAGCACAAGCATCTCAAAGGAAGATCAATACATGGGATTGCATTAAACTGAAGAGCTTCTGTGCAGCAAAGGAAACTATCAAGGACCTCAACAGAGAGCCCACAGAGTGGGAGAAAATTTTTGCCAGCTACTCTTCTGATAGAGGACAAATATCTAGAATATACAGAGAACTCAAGAAACTCACAGCTAAGAAAACAAATAACACAAGCAATAAATGGACAAAGGATCTAAACAGACACTTCACAGAAGAAGAAATACAAATAGCCAATAAATGTATGAGGAGATGTTCAACCTCATTAGAAATCAGAGAGATGCAAATCAAAACTACCTTGAGATTTCACCTAACCCCAACCAGAATGGCAATCATCAAAAGCACAAACAAGAAATGCTGGTGAGGGTGTGGAGAAGTGAGAACACTAATACATTGTTTGTGGGATTGTAAATTAGTGCAACCACTTTGGAAAACAAAATGGAGGATCCCCAGATGAATGAGAATGAACCTACCATATGATCCAGCAATACCACTTCTGGATATCTACCCAAAAGAATGGAAAATAAACCATCAGATTGATGCATCTGTATCTATGTTTATAGTCGCACAATTCACAATTGCCAAACTATGAAACCACCCAAAATATCCATCAACAGATGAACGGATTACAAAACTATGGGATATGTACACAATGGAATTTTACTCAGCCATAAAGAAGAACAAAATCATGTTATTTGTAGGGAAATGGATTGAACTGGAAAACATTATGCTAAGTGAGATTAGTCTGTCATAAAAAGTACAAAAATGTATGCTATCCCTAATATGTGGAAACTAGGGAGAAAATGGGGCATAAGAGGGACTCCCAATGAAGGAGAAACCTTAGATGAGCAAAGAAAGTGACTTAACTGAAGGTGATGGGGGGAATAGCATAATGCACATGATGTACTTTCACAAACATATCAAAGTCAATCATTAAACTGAACCTGAGAAGGAGGGAAGGTGAGGGAGTGGGGCAGGAATTGGGGAAGGGTTAAATGAGAAATGTGTGCATGTTTGCCTTTACCAGCTTGTACCTAACAAAGATGTATGATTACAAGGAATCAATTAAATAAAAAATATATCTACAACTTGGTAATCCTCTTTTCAGATTCTAGTGCTTAAGGGGCACTCTAGCCAAGTGTTTATTAGATCACTAGCAAACACCTATAGACAACTTTGAAACAGCAGCACAAAAACTTTGGGTACTTGTGATTAGGTTTAATTGGTGTTCTTATTAAAGATCAGTGAAAGTAGATGTGTGTTTAGGCTCTTTATTTCTAATGCTCAAACGCAATTTGTGCCACATAATACAGAACACAAACTGGTTAATGCAATCAAACATCTGTCCAATTCAATAGAGAAAAATAGCCAAGGTGGATATACAGTACCTTTTGGAATTTTTATAACATGTTTGGGTGTCTTTCAATTAATTAGTTGTATAAATCAGATTGTCATAATATTCCCTATCTTTTTATCCTTTTGAAATTTTTGAAAGGCTGAGTATCATGTCCTATATTATAAATGATATATTGTCATGATATTTTAGCTACTCAAAATCCATTTACTGTTTTAGTATTGTCAAAGATATCTTCTGACTATTTCTCTTTAATTTTTCCAAATATAAGCTGTAAAATCCATATAGATGATAAATATATCAATGTCTAGAACAATTGCCAATGTTTCCATCACTCTTCTGAATAAACTACATTTTAAAAAAAAGTCCTAAGATGCTACCCAGTGATAAGTAGGATCAAGAGAATTTGACGGGAAAGGCTGTTAAAAGATGATGTAATCCAACTACTAATTTTTGCAAATGAATATTGGATGAAAGTGGGTGATGGCATATCTTCCACAGAGACTTTTTTAATTCAATATTTATTCCATGTGCTCTGTACAGAATGCTTAAAATGGACTCTAAACAACATTAAATGATTGGATTTGTTATAAAGAGAAATCAGATATATGACTTCCTGTGTACAATTTATAACAGAAAGGCTTGCCACAAAATCTGTATTGCCAGAAAGACCATTAAATTGGTAATCAATTGTAGAGTGTCATGCCCAGAGGAATAGCAAAAAGCAAAATGAAACCTTGCCAGGTAATAAGAACACTGCTCACTGTGGATTTTAAAATATGACTAGTTGCTTGACAAGCTTTCCATATTAGTTATTGTTTGAAGCTACAAATCTAAGCATTTTTAAAGAAAATAAATGGCTTATGGTTTTCTTTGTGACCCCAGTAATAAAAGATGAAGATGATGTTGAATAGTTTTTATTTATTACTCAAAATAGTTATTTTTATTGGGTATAAATAGTTATTTATTACCCAAAATAATATTTGTATCATTTTTGAACATTTAAAGGAAAGTTGATCATCAGTTCCCTGCACTCAACCATCACCCATGGTCAGTTCTGGTATAAAATACTAAATGAAAAATTCCAGAAATAAATAATTTATATGTCTTAAGTTGCTCATTGTTTAGTGTAATGCAACCTTATACTGTCCTAATCCATCCACCTGGAACGTAAATAACCCTCCTCATCCAGGTACCCACACTATCTACACTACCTGCTTATTAATCACTTAGTAGCCATCTCAGTTATTAGGTGGACTGTTGTAGTATCATAGTGCCAATGTTCAATAACCCTTACTTCATTTAATAATGGCTTCAGTGCACAAGAGTAATGATGTTGGCATTTTTTACAACATATTGTTTTAATTACTGTATTATATTATCAGTCATTACTGTTAATCTCTTACTATACCTAACTTGTAAGTTAAAACTTATCATACATATATATATATATATAGAATAAAATACAGTATATAGTATTTTCTACTATCTACAGTTTCAGGCATCCACTGGTGGGGGATAGTTTGAATATACCCCTCATGGATAAGGGATAATTAATATAACAAAAATGAAACATCTATACACAGTTTAAAAAGATAATTAATTTTAAAAATATGATTTTAAAAATATTGTATAAGTAATTTTATTAAGGAAAAAGACTGTTTTCCAGGACAAATGGGATATATATGTATTCCACATATATATGTATATGCACATATATATGTATATACATATATATGTGGAATACATATCTATATCCAGCTTGAACTAAAGTTTAAGAATTATAATGTGTATGTCTTTGATTTCAGCTCTTTTTTTCAATATTTGGTAATATTCATGGTGGGTGGGGGCATTTTTAGCAATATAGTACATAGTACGTATGACTAGCTAATAACAAATGATAATGAAGACTTCATCCCCCACACTAAACATGCCCTGTCGTTATCTCTTCTGTGTTCTTCATTTTCATTAGAAGCCTATAATGTTCCAAGTGTGTGTCAATGCTATACACTGAGAATATAAAAATAGGCTCCTGCCCACTCAGAGTTTTATGTACTGTGTGTTGTTTGTTCCCTAATTTTTGTAAAAGGTTTACTTTACAAACTTGTAAAGGAAATATGTTGAAGCTATTTCTTTTCTCTTTTCAATTTTTCTCATAGTAATTTTTCTATTACAACAACTTCTAAAACTATTACATACATGAAAAATAAGAAATACCTTCTCCAGTAATCTGAAAACAATATTTGTCAGAGGAACTTCTAATTCCAGATACATGGAGATAAATTTGGCCTTTATACAAAGAAAGTAACTGAATGCCAGGTATTTCTTTACAGCATCTCAGTTTAGTTCACGACATAAACATAATATTTTGGAATTTAAGTATTTTAGGGTTTTATTTTTGTTGGTTGGCACAGACAATTTAGATCATGGTTAATTATTCACCTTGTATTTATGTTTCAGAATATGCATGCATTTACTTTCGCAGGGAAAAAGCAAAATAAGCATATGGAGCAATTAAGGGCTTTTTGCTTTTTCAAATTGATTTAATTTATGGACAGTTATCAATTAACTCATAAGCAGATAATAGGAGAGAAAAAATTTAATTTTGAATAAGAACCATTAGCCAGTCAAAAAGTTTACAAGGTATTATGCCCCAAAATAATGTTTCACAAAATCTTTTAAATGAATTCTAAACTAAAAGTAAGTTTTAAAATACAATTTATAAACAGAACTAAGGAAGTGACAAACAGAATTTTACAAATAACCTAGCTGTCAACACTTTTTTAAGTGGTTAGACCATTTATACATACTTACTTAGCAATGCTCTAAGGGAGATACTACTACACTTGTTCCCACATTGTAGATGTGGTTACTCAGAAATGATGACTAAATAACCAGTATCGTAAGTGGTACAACTATCCAATGGCAGAGCCAAAGTTTCAGGACAGGCAGTCTGGATGGTGATTATACACACTTAACTCTTCTGTTAGTAATGTCACTGTTCAATTTCCCAGTTAAGAACATTAAAAAATGCCTTTTGACATACTAAAAAGGTCCTATTAATAAATAGTGGTATTGTAAGAAATTAGGGAGCCAGCCACATAGGTGACAAAGCATCTGTTAACTACTTTTCTGTGGTCTGCTGATAAATGGTTCTTCAAAATGTATGAATAATAGAGGGAGAGAAATTATATGTCATATGTCAGAAGCTAAATATATCACTTCCTTTTAAAAAATGATGCACTTGAGCTAGTGGGTGCGTTAGTGCTAAGAATTGGCAACACAATGTAAATCGACAATTTTCTCAGATAGTTACTTAAAGAATAATTGACAGATCAATAAGATCAAAACTAAAGTCATAACTTCCAAATATTAAATAATTATTGTCATACTAATTCACAATATAAGTAAAGAGAAATATGGCTTTATGGTTAGCAAATTAGCACAAATCTGCATCTAGATAATAATTTGCTTTTAGTAATTATAGTTTATCAAATAATATTTTGATAATAGGGTATAGGTAGAAAAATAAGAGACATTGGCTATGGCTTAGCCAATACGCATACCTTGATTTTACTTTGCTATTATTTTTAAATAGATAAAAAGTGAGAATTCACTATAACTCTATTATATTTAAAACTTACTAGAAGCCATAAAAATGAAAGAACATAATATTTTACTGTGTAAGCACATAATCTAAATCAAATAGTCAATATAAGAAAGGCAAATATTTGCCTAAGAGTTGGCATATATTTAAGAAAGCTGTTTGAGATGTGTAGATGTTTGGAATTAAGTGAGCACATCTATTTATTCATAACTATAACCAAACATTTAATAAAATTAGTATACTATTTTAATCATTTCTCTTCAAAACTAAAAACATGCATGTCTTTCATTCTATAATCCTTTTGCTATACCTTATTTTACAAAAGTAATTACAAACTGACCAGTGAATTATGTATAAGAATAATTTCCGTAGCATTATTTCTAATAGAAATGAATTGAAATCAATCTAAATACCCATGAGTTAAGGAATAATTAATTATATTATGTAACAATACAATAAAATTCTGGGAATTATTTAAAATATTAAGGTACCTCCAGGACAAATATGGGAGGATGTCCATGATAATCAAATAATGAAAATCAAAGTTTTAAAATTGACAAATTTAAAATAGTTTTATATATGTATCTATTATAAATAACTCCATAGAGAATCTAGAAGCATATACTTAAACTATTAATGTATACTATTGTTATTTTGTGAATGGGAGTAATAGAGTAAGAAGACTGATTGTTTACTTAATATAATTATATTTAAAGGGTTTTTTTAAGGGGATAGTGGTTAACTCTTGTAATATTCTTTACAATGTGAATACAAATTAAAAACAAAATTAACTCACTTGGTGAATATTATAAGATGAGCTTTAAAAAGAATTTTAAAAAAGAAATCAGTAAATCCAAGAAAATAGCGTGGTTCATATTTCTGACTTGTGTGTGAACAATAAAAATCATAAGAAGCAAAATAAAAACTAACAGGCAGGTATAATTGATAGGAAGTGGTAGCTTCTTTTTTAAATTCTTAAATTAAAAAAAAATTCATCAAGATTCTCCAGGCAATGCTGGAAATGCTGAATCAGTCAATTATTTCAGTTTATGGTTCCAAAATCAAAGACTCTTCCACTATTTTAGCATCCATTTTTCAGGAAATTCTCTTTCTATATTCCTTGAGAAATTTCTAATCACTTAAGAAAAGTTTTATTGGAAATTTATTTATTATAACTTTTCTAGAATGTTATTATAGTGGGATTCAAAGTGATACATTCATATAGGCACACAATACCCCTTGACATGTTTCCCTCCCTTAACTTTAAAGCTAATAGAAATTGGAAAAAGAGCAAATGAATTTTGTTTTACAATATGACAAAGTACATATATAGAGAAACCTCACCTCATATAGAATAGACTGTGTGTACATGTGTGAGTGCATATACAAAAATATCATGTCTTAGATGATTTAAGAGGAAAACAATCATTAAAAGATAGTAACAAGAGGATGGAAGTGTTACTCAGTGGTAGAGTTCTTTCCTGGCAGGTGCAAGGCCCTGGGTTTGATGCCCAGCACTGCACTGAAAAGAAAAAAAAAAAAAAATAGAAAAAAGAAAAATATGGTTCCATAGTGATAAACTCAGGAGCTGCCATTTATCTTCAGAAACTATGCAAAATTCTAACGGCCTAGAATGTACAGTCATACATCATTTAGTGATAGAGGTACATTCTGTGAAATGCACCTCTGGGCCATTTTTCATTGTGTGAACACCATACGGTGCAGTTACACAAGCTAAGATGGCTGTGACATCACAAGGTGATACAATTTTATCACACTACTATAGTATGTGCAGCCTGCTTCAAACTGAAATGTATAGATTAAACTTGACAGGAGTATATACTGTTAGTGAAAAGGGAACTGTAGACAAGTCCTGGCTCTCAACAAGGTGGGGAATTGGATAAAAGACTCCTCGATACACCATAATACAAGAGCAACACCACCAGCAGATAAATCGGAACAAAACCCATCCCACAAAAGCAGACCATCTATTTAGGCCTGGTTTTAGAATGAGGCAGAATTAAATTAAACAGCTATAGAGAAGTTGAGGGAAAAAATGTAAGTGAGAAAAAGAACTCAATCTCCCAAAGGCAACAAACTAAACAATAATATAAAATAAAATAATAAAATGCCAGGTGCAAGAGGGCACACATGTAATCCCAGGCCTTGGGCGGCTAAGACAGGAGGATCACAGGCTCAAGGTTAGCATGTAGTAACTTAGTGAGACCCTGTTTCAAAATAAAAATGAAGAGGACCAGGGATATAGTTCAGAGGTAGAATACTGCTGGGTTAAATACCTAGTATCATATGCACATGCGTGTGCACATACACATGCACACACACACACACAATATTTTTAAAAAATAAAAAATATAATGAAAGACTGGGCATGTACTTCAGTGGTAGAACAATCCTAGGTTCAATCTTCAGTAGCACAAAATAAGTAAATAAATAGATCATCAAACAAACAAATAAATGTATATAAATATATGTCAAAATAGCAATAACAAAGTGTTGACATTAGGAATGAATAAAAATATGCAGGAAACCAAAGTAAATAAGGTAAGCAAAATTTTTAGATAATAAATTTAAAACAGAATGATAATGAAAATTCTATATATGAAACTTGTAGGATGTACTAAAGTAGTATGTAAATGAATGTGTATAGACTTTGATGCTAACATTACAGAAAATGAAGGGGAATTAATAAATTAAGCATCTGACTTATAATGTTAGAAGAGATACAGAATAGTAAGATTAAATCAAGCAGAATAAAAATAATAGTAAGAGTAAATATAATATTCAATAAATAAGATAGCGGTATTAGAACACTTATAATCAGATGAATGGGAGAAAATATAAAATCATAAAAATGACCTATGCATTCAAGAAATATTTATAGGTTATATGAAAAATAATCTCACCTGGAAAATGGAATAACCCAAAAGGAAAGTTATATTTAAAATTGAAACCAGGCATAGTGGCACAGGCTTATAACTCCAGTACTTGGAAAGCTGGGAGAGAAAGATTCCAAATTAGCAGCCAGCCTCAGCAACTTAGTGAGGCCCTATTTCAAAATAAAAAATAAAATAGATCTGGGGCTGTACCTCAGAAGTACAATGCCCCTGAGTTCAACACCCAGTGCCACCAAAAATAAATAAATAAACTGGTATATGAAAAATAGTTCATGATGCAGGGTAGAAAAGATATATGCAAAAACAACAAAAAATCATAATGGAAAATAATAAATTTTATCCTATCAAAATTAAGAACATTTATACTTCAAAAGCAAAATAAAAGGACACAAAGAAAAAGTATAAAGACAATCTATAAGCTAGGTAAAAACACTTGTTAAATGTATAATTATGTCATATGTAACTCCTATGAATCAGTAAGAGAAAAAAATAGCAAATGATATTCAAGAAACTTGAATAACCACAACCTGAAAATATGCTTAACTTTCTTAGTAATCAGAGAAATGCAAATTCAAATCAAATGAGATATCAAGTTAAGGAGTGATAAATTAAGGCTGTGATGTAGCTCAATGTTAAAGTGCTTGCCTTGCATATGCAATACCCTGGGTTCAATCCCCAGTACCAGAAAAGAAAAAAAGACGAAAGATCAAAAAAGAGAAATAAATTACAATGCAACAAAAGTGTTAAAAAAATAAAAGGCAATACCATTTGTTTAAGAGGGTATGAAACAGTAACTTTCTCATCTACCTATGGATAAAGAGTGTATCAGTTTCTTGTACAACTATTTCAATTACTTTGTAAAGACAAAGACAAAGACACCTATTTCCAATTCTTTTAGGTATACTATTTAGTGGAAATCTTGGAAATGTATACAAAAAGAAATGTAAAACAATAACAACAAAATTTGGAGTAATTCAAATGGCCATCAAGGGTAGAATGGTAATAAAAGTTATAAATATTTTGTAAAGAAACTGAATAGTAATTCTTTTGTACTTTTTCCCTTTGGGCTTGGGTTATGGGAGCATTAATGCTCATAATACCTTCAGAATGGCAGCTCTTTCACAATGGTAGTATAAAGTGAACAATCTATGTAAGTCAATGGGTATATCTTAATATTTTCTTTTAGTTTCTAAGGTAATTTTGACTAATAAAAATTTTAAAAGAACCCAGCCCAGCTATAATTGTTACAATATTATTTGTACCCAGGCTGATGTGTGAATGTCTTTTGTAAACTATGGTAGAGTCCCCATGCACACTTAAAGACTAGATATACAGATGAATGAGGCAACCCTTCCTTCCATGATCCTTCAGTGTAATGAAGGAGACAGACTTGTAAACAAAATTTAAGTAAACTATCATGAAGTGTTCACAGTATACATCCTGTATTATAAAGTACAGGAGAAGCAGAGAGGACATGGCTCCCTTGGGGAATGAAGAGTAACTATGCAAAACTTGTGTAAAAAGACCTTGGCATGAGAAGTTATCAAACATTGATGCTCAAGTGAGTTGAGGTCAGATGAAGAAGGAGTATGGAAAATGAAGTAGATAAGTCAGAATTGCATCCTAGGGAAGATGGGAGGTGATCAAAGGAGATTCAGGAAATGAATAGAAATGGCTTATGTTTTAGAATGGCTTAGCAATAGTATAGAGTCACCGTTCTTTTTAGAACTGTGACGCTCATACTTCTATTTAGAACTGTGACTCTCATATATAAATTACCTCTCCAGCATTAGTTCCTCCTTAACTTGAACACTTTTTCTCATGTATTATACATTCTGGCAGCAAATAGCTATGAGACTATAGAAAATATAAAGTAACTAGGCATCAAAGTAACTACCACCTTATAAAACTATCTGGAAAAAGATAAAGTCATGCATCTGCTTCACAAAATAACTGGGTACAAAAGAAGTAGAGTCCAAAGTCTACAAATAAAACATCATATTGGGATACGTGTTGACCTTTTTTTCTGAAATGAAGACTGAACGTCCATTTCAATTTTATTTGAGTCTATTTCAAGAAGAATCACCAGTGCATATAGCATTTTATAAGTATTTATATTGATATATTTATCCATATATCTAATAGAGTACATAAAATACAATATTTGAAATGTACTTAGGATATATAAATCATATGTATCAATAAATATGAATGGCTAATATATGTTCTAACTCAAACTCCTTATAATTAAACATTTTTGTTAAGGTTTCATGTTACTAGATATGATAATTTTTTGTCAATTAAGTTATTGACTTGTATTTTGTGCCTCATAATTAATGACTTGATAGAAAGTGAAAACAATATTAGATGAATAGAGAACTACATATTCTTTTTTTTTTTTTTTTTTTTTTTTTTGCGGTACTGGGGATTGAACTCAGGGGCATTCTACCTCTGAGCTATACCCCCAGCCCTATTTTTTATTCTTTATTTTGAAACCGAGTCTCACTAAGTTGCGGAGTGCCTCACTAGGTAGCTGAGGCTGGCCGCGAACCCGGATCCTCTGGTCTCAGCCTCCCGAATGCTGGGAT
>PVLC010002636.1:0-97878 GCA_004027655.1 Graphiurus murinus | reverse complement strand
AGCTTGAGAACTACATATTCTTAAAATTTAAAATTCTCTACTTTGTTTCCTCAAAAGCAAATTGCTTCTGCACAGATAAAAGGTATGTGTTCATAAAATGATTACTATAAAATTTTAAATAATGGGAATATTCTTTAAGGCTAATTTTATCTAAAGCAATTTAAAAGAGAAATATGTCTGCTAAAGACACAAGCTGGCTACATTTCGGATTTATGTAGTAATAACAAAATATAACTTGTAAAAATGATTAAGAAATCTAGAGTGTTTTGAAAAGTTATTTATATTTTGTCACTAAAATTTAAGTGCTACCACTGGACCACCGGGTGTGGTGGTGCACGCTTGTAATCCCAGCATTTGGGAGGCTGATACTGGAGGATCCAGGTTCAGCTACCTAGTGAGGTACTCCGCAACTTAGTGAGACCCTGTTTCAAAATAAAGAATGAAAAATAGGGCTGGGGGTATAGCTCGGAGGTAGAATGCCCCTGAGTTCAATCTCTAGTACTGCAAAAAAAAAAAAAAAATTAAGTCCTACCATTAAGTTCTTAATAATTAAATAGGTATTGATTAATTTCACTTGTCTCAATTTGCCATTTTTAATAAGAACTATGTAATATTACAATATATGTAGTAAATTATTTCCTTTGCATGCCCTAGAGGAGATAGTCAAACATGGTTCTTTCTTTTAAAGATTCAGCTAACTAGGTCAACCATCTTTGCCAAAACTTTCCTATTTCAGCATAAAATATGCAATAACTTGGATAGTCAATTTTAAGCAAATTAACTATTGTGAGAAAGTAGTTTTCTGGGCAAAAGACATAATATAGAGCAGAGGTTTTCAATTTTAGGAAGGAGTTAGAGTTCTTCGGGAAGCTGAAAAAGAATTAAAGACTTGAAGAACTTTCTATAAATGTTTGCTCATATGCACATAGATTTGCCAATAACTATTTCAGACTTGCTACACAAAGTAGCAATCTCCATCACATTCACAAAAGTAGTAATTAATCCTCCAATAGTTAAATATCACTATATTATTTCTCTGGAATTTTAATTTTCTCAGCTTTCTCCTTTCACCTAAAAAGTATTTTCATTTTCATGTACTGCATCAAGCCCTCCAGTAAATCATGTGTGACCGTCCCTGTCCTTCATACCTTAATAGCAAGTGTTACTTGTATTGTTCATGCTCCTTTTAGTCTAAAAAAAAATAATAATATTCCAATCCTAAATTTCTGACTCAATGAGCATTAAATTTCTCAAGGACAGGATGTTTGTATTATAACAGTTTGCTTTTCTAATGCCTACCAAAAATGATAGTACATTCATAATAGGAGTAACCATTTATTTATTAATATTTGATCATGTTGATTTTCTTATTTTGAAAAGTAACTACATTTATTTATATAAACCTGAGTATGATAAACTAATTCCATTTACTCCTTGTTTTCTGATATTATGCTATCTATAATTTGTGTTTTATTAACCATATGAGGCTATGTTAATTTGTATGTTCTTTTACTTCTTTTGGTGTGTATGCAATTATTCAACCTTGTAGCTATATTGATGAGCCCTAGGAGCAGAGAATTCATGTTTCAAAGCCAATAGTCATGAGTTAATGCTACTGACAAATGTAGTAGTCTCTTGATTATATCTCCCTACCCATTCTGTTTTTAAAAAGATGAATGAAAATTACCATGCAAAACAGGTACCTAGCTTTATAAAATGTGTGTTTCAGAGAGGAAAGAGAAAAAAATATGGAGAAATGCATACTTTTATTTTAGGCTCTCTTCAATTGATAATTATTTATAGACACATTGTTGGAAGTAGAAAATCAACATTGAATTCCATTTAAATTTAAAATCCCAGAATAAATTGTTAAAAAAGACTTTGGCATATCAGCAGTAAATTTCAAAATAGTAGGTTTTGTACTCTGTGGTACAAATGTTCTGATCCACAGTATGATGGATAATCTACAGCCTTATGAGCACTCCAAATTCAAGTGTAGAAAAAAAATGGTTACTGTGATAAGTTCAGTACTATATTTTTAAAATTTACCTGTATAGCCTCAGGTTTCTTCTTGTTATATACAGCAAGTCAGGAAAAATGTGTATTAGTGTCATCCCAGATTCTGTCCAAACATACTACTAAAAGTGCCCCTCAGTTGCTGAGCAAGCATTTCTAGCTTATAGAATGGCAGAATGGGCCAAAAGCTTAGTGTTGTGACCTGTTTTGAAAATAAAGTATCTTGAAATAAAAAAGCAATGGGCATTTGTTGTTCACTTGATTTTCATAACAGATAGTCAGGCATCTTCTAGTAAGCCAGACTGCCATTTTCCAAATGTCCCTCCCTCAATAATTCATCTTGCAGATAAAAAGAAAGTTTTTATTTCTGCTTCTATTCTAGAAGATGATGAATTCATCTCATTTATTTATTCATGAAATACATAACTATCTATCCATTCATCTTCTAGTTTCCTAGGAAAATATAAATTCATCATTTTAATTTAATCAGTGCTAAACTTTCCTGAAAAAGTAAAGATATACTTATGCATATTTTAATAAAAACTAGAGTCCTCTAATATCTAATGCTGGGGACTTGCCTTGATATCTATTCTTAAGAGCTGCCAAAGGAGATACAAAAGAGAAAAAGGAAACTTGAAACAGATCACTTCTTCCCATTGACAATGGTCAGAGGTTTAAAGTTACTCAATGCTTTCTTGGTATTGATAAACCTTTCAGATCTATTCATCTCTTAATTATTTAGAACCTGTTATCCAATCAGTAAACCATCCCTTTGGTGTCTTTCTTTCTCCTCTGATTTTTATTCTTTGATGATTTCCTTAAACACAGGTCCTTTCAAAATTAAATAAGTTTAATGAAAAGAGAAAAGAAGCCAAATAGTGAAATTTGGTACATATAAGAAATAGCGAGTAAGAACTTCAGTTGTGATCCTATGCTTTTCCGTATTTTGGAATATTACACATTCCCAAATTCTCACTCCACCCCCTCCCAAAAATTACCTTCGGGCAGAATGTGTAAACATTTATATCTTCTTTCAGTTCTTTTACTCAAAATATTTTACCCAGAAAATATTCATCACTTTTGTTGGAGGCAGCAGTTATCAATGCCATTCTAAAATATAATCAAAATTATTTTTCAAAATCCAAGTTAACCCTTTATGTGAAAAGGATCTTTAAGCTAGAAAAAGGTGCAACATGTGGAACCTGGGTACCAAATGTAAGCAAACACAATTGTTATTGAACAAAATATATAACTATAACATTTGAGAATGTTTATATACTTTTCAAAGTATTTTCATGCAATTATCTCTCCTCAACGCTCATGGAAATCTTTGTGTGTGTGTGTGTGTGTGTGTGTGTGTGTGTGTGTGTGTGTGTATGTGTGTTTTGTACTACCAGGGATTTAACCCAGGGGCATTCTTCCTCCAAGTTGCATCCCAAGCCCTTTTTTACTTTTTATTTTAAAACAGCATCTCACTAAGTTTTTGAGAGACTCACTAGGTTGTTAAAGCTGGTATTGAGCCTGTGATCCTCCTCCTGTCTCAGCCTCCCATGTACTGAGATTATAGGCATGAGCCACCACACCCAGCTCCCATAAAAATCTTATGATGGATAAGAAAAGTATGATTGGGATCATACTTCTCATATTGGAAAGTGTTCTTAAATCAATTCTATAATTTCATATAACCAGGAGTTATCAGAGTCTAGCCTCACCTTCAGGTCTTCTCAGTTAACATATTTACAGATAGTTAACAGTATAGAACAGAAGAGCTTATGTCATATACAAACTGGGTGAGGGGCAAGACAACACAAACTTTAGTAAATATGTTGTTCTGTTCTGCATAGCTTTTATTTACCATTCACCCTGACCTAACTCTGATAGTGAAATTCCCTCCTTGATGTGCCCACAGTAACTTGGCACAAGAAATATTAAACTCCCTGCGCTCCAAATGATGTCTTTGAAATTATGTAAATATACATTTTCTCAAATAAATTTTCAAATGCATTTCAGTAAATTTTGTGGCATTTTTGGGTCTGTCATATTCATTGTCACATAAGTGAAGTTTTGTTGATTATTTTTGGAACCTGTCATGTCCAACAAGAGTTCCCTAAGAAATGTGCATTTGTTCTCAGTAGTCAATTCAAACTTGAACACTGATTCAATGGATCATTTGTTTAGAAACTACATATTTATAGTTAGAGAGTGGGATATGTTTTAGACTCATAGAGGTAAAAAAGACAAGTCAGCTTTGTTGACTTGGTTTTAATTTTTCAAAGCTGGAAAATTTTCTCCTACCTCAATTAAATTTAGTCTTTAAAAGCTGTTAAATTTCCCTATATCTCAGCTGAGTTTCTCAGCTAAAAGTTATCACTTCTTGTAACCAGATTTTGCATTCTTCGTCCTAAGCAAAACAATATAAATAGCAATTAGTAGAAAAGTATCCATGTACTTAAAATAATCACATTTGCATTAATTGTTTAAAAAAACCCTTTGTAATTTAAGCACTCTAAAAGCCTCCCTGATAACTCTGGGAATATTAATATACGAAATCATGAACTTTGGAATGGGGAGAAAGAGATGCAACTGCAGAAAAGTAGAATTTAAACATTTTTAATGTACATGGTCATTTCTTACTCTGGATATTTGATATATTTTTTCAAATACAAACCAAAGTTAGAAACAATACTAGGATATGTTTTATGCCTTAATTTAAAAAAAAAACTTATTCAAATACACTGCAGCTTCACAGACTTGCCAAGGTACGTACAGAATACAGTATTCAATTGTGAAATTTCAGGATACAGTTGATTGGAAGCATTCAGTTAATCATTCCAGCTTCTACTCACAATTCCCTGCCAATGCTTTTTGATATAATATGTATAATGTACAATATAATAATATATTATGCATTTAAGGAATAAGGATGCATTAATAATTGTCTAAATATAATCTAATTAGAAAAGTAAATCGGTTTCTCAAAATTTCCAAACTCAAATACAAAAGTTTTGGTATCAACTACTTTCTTCCATTATCTGTGTCATGTCTCTTCTCTAATCACATGAAGGATGACAAAAGGGTTTGAAGTGCTGACCTCACTCCTTCTCTCAAGAAATTCTCATTACAAATTACTCCCCTATGGTGAGGAATTGCAAATTGGCTTAAAACAATAGTTACTATATTCAAAATGCTGAAATTTTTCCAAAATTATTTGGAAAAACATACAAACTAAAATAAAAAAAGTATTTAAAGACTGTGTGTGTGTGTGTGTGTGTGTGTGTGTGTGTGTGTGTGGTGACTGGGGATTGAACCCAGGGGCATTCTACTTCCAAGCTTCACCCCTCGCCACTTTTTATTTTGAAACAGGGTCTCATTAGCTTGCTGAGAGTCTCACTATATTGCTGAGGCTGTCCTAGAGCCTAAGATCCTCCTGTCTCAACTCTACTAAGTCCTGGAATTACAGGCATGTACCACCATGCTCAGTTCTTTAAAGATTTTTGAAAACATTACTCTGAGCAATAGCTATGAAGTATGTAAATTAAAAAAAAAATAACTAAAAGGTGTGTTTGATATATAAGTTTTTTTAAAAAATGGCCTCCTAAGATTTGTATAACCAAGTCTTGAAAGACTGAAATTACACTTACAAATATAACAATTCACAGGAGAATAAACTGTGGGGAAATTTTTTTCTCAGTCAAATGCAGACAAAGCAATGTCCAGAGCTATAGGACACAAAATGCTTCATAATATATGAAACCCACATAAACTATGAGATTAAGCAATTTTCTGTATAGTATATATAATATAGAACCAGAAACCTGGTCAGTGTTCAATATACTATGCCTAAATGAGTACAAAATTAAAACAATAGTCACAATAATAATAAGCACTGACATGATTTATTGATTTGGTTCCCATGTTCTAGGGACTATGCTTGAACAGGTTACTTCATTGAATTTACCCTATGATTAAGACATAACATTATTTTCACTTAAAAACAAGGAGACTCTGAATGTTTAAAGGACATTTTCAAAGTTTCATGTTCAATAATGCTTCATGTTGGCCACAATCTAAATGTTTTATACTGATTTAAAAATTATAATCCTTGCTCTATATTACACTTAAAATTGAGAAAAGAGAGATGTCATTAAAGGAGATTGTTTAGCTCCTCCAGTAAATAGTAAAAAACACATATGTCTGATTGAAATACATTGAGTAAGTCCATTTTTTCTGTAGCTTTTAAACCAAACAAAATAACTATATCACCAAAACCACAAAACAACCATACTTCCAATCTAGAACATATTAATATCACTCCTACATGTTCCCCAAACATGTCCTACTTAGCATTTATCCTATCCTTGAAAATGCTCATGACAGAGACACTACTGTGGCAATGGACATATCATCTATAATGGCAAAACTATCATTAGTAACTAAATGTGGGAGCAGTGTTGGGGTCATACTCATCAAGCCATAAAAAAATGAAAAACAGAAAAAAGTATACTTACACTTACTAAGGGTTGTGATAAGTAATTAACCAAATATGAAGTCAAATCAAACCAGTTTCGGGTTGTTGGCCCCTATTTCACAGCAATAAGTGACATGAACAATCTAATAGCCTCTTCTGACTACTATGTTATTGTTAGGGTAATGCTAGCCGTTTAAGCAACTAAACCATAATATCTCAGGTTTTCAGCAAAACACATGTTAATCATGTCCACTTAAAGTCCAAGGAGTACTTTTCATAGACATGTGTCTCTGCTCCAAGTAGAAATCTTAGGAGTCGGGCTCCTTCTACACTATGGTCTCACTATCTTCCATGGCCATGGATCAAGCAGAGAAAGGAAAGGGGAATGAAAAAGAATAAGTGGCTGGGGTTCTGGGCCAGGCATATTAATAAAGCAATAAAGCTCATTGGCAAGAACTCACTCCTTTCACTCCAGTTCTCATTTTTTAGGTACAGTAAACAAAATGGTATTATGAGCCCTGGAGGGAGCTTGAAAAACTTCTGCCACAGCCTTAATTTACTTATTTGAAAATTAGGAAGAAAATCCTTGTTTCAGTGGTGTGTGTGTGTGTGTGTGTGTGTGTGTGTGTGTGTGTGTGTGTGTGATGGTTAATTCAGAAAAATGCATGTAATAAATTTAGGAGAAATGTTTCCAAATTGTAAATAGTCACTAAGGAGTTTCCAATACAGTTGTTGTACTTGTCTTCATCATCTTAGCAGCAAGCATAGCTGATTTCTAGGAAGAGAGATTACTTTTTTAAAGAGGCATTCTGAGAAGATTATGTTGCCCTCTCTCATGCCGGCCTGTTGCAAAGTCTACTTATCTACCCAATACAGAATACTATGTAGACTCATTATCTACTAGAAGCTGTTCATTACTAAGGATAGAACCAAGGGGAAGGTCTGGTGCACTGTCTCAGGAGCTCAGTATACTAGAGAAAGCAGAACACAGATGGGAAATTATGGACCAATAATTTGAGGAAGATGCAAAATAAAGGGCTGATAATGTGCTTACATGTTATAGCATGTTATGAGCAATCAATAATAGTAGAAATAGTGGCATAAATACAGGTAGCCACAGTTGCACATCAAATCTACTAAACCAACCTACTGGATGGTGAGAGAAGGAATCCTAGGAAAAAAGGGTGAGTGTGTATGTGTGTGTGTGTGTGTGTGTGTGTGTGTGTGTGTGTGTGTGTGTTGTGTTGTGTGGTAAATATAGTGCTGAAGAAAAGTATAGGGAAGCATATAGGGTCCACAAGCCTTCAGTGGTTGCAGAACATAAAGGTTAGAAAAATTCGCATGATATTTTAATAAGATAGATTTATTTCTGCAAATAGTGAGAAGTCATTAAAGAAGGAAGCAGAGAAATTACAGGCCAAAAATTTTGTTTGAACAGTGAGAAGAATGGATTTGGAATGAATGAAAAAATTAATGAATAAATAAATAAATGGTTAACAGAGACTGAGACCAGTTTGGGAGCCAGTGCAATTCATCAAATGTAAGGCCATAAAATTCTGAGCTAAAATAAGATTATAAGGGAAGGAAGAAATGCAGTTTATATTTAGAGAGTAAAATCAGCAGGGCATAGTAATTAATTAGATGGGTCAGCTGATAGAGACTAACTTAAATGCTTGGATAGATGGTGTTCCTGTCGAGGTAGATAAAAAAGAGAGAAGGTTATAAAGAGTTCACCATTTAGGTTTGAAACATCACACACTTACATGTAGGAATACTCAGCAGGGAGTTGGACATGAAACTTTGAAACAGAAAAGTAATCTATGATAGAATTAACATTTTTAGAGTCATTATGATTTTGGTAGTAGTGAAATCTTATTACGTGCCCCTATTTGTTTAAAAAACTGGTTTTAGCACTTACTTGGTAGAAAAGTGGTGTGACAAATGCAGGAAGTCTATAAACAGTCATTTCAAAGTCGTCAAATAGTAGAAATAAGGGGGAGTGGAAACCAAGACTCTTTAGAAATGTTTTCTACATCAACACCAACCTGGATTAAACATGCTCCAATGTGGGTCTGCTGAAAGGGCACAGAATCAGTGATGCCTGGGCATCGTCAGTAGCAATGAGCTTATCTGGTGCCTGGTTCTTAATTTCTAAATATCATTGTCCAATAAAAATAATAGAGAAATTGTAGATTCAAGGACTGAGAAAGGGGAAATACAAGATTATACTGAAGCATCATGCAGTACCAAAAAATAAGGAAATGCTAAAAAAAAAGGGGGGGGGGCATGTCTAAAGGACACAAGAGCCAACCTAAAAGAGTTGGCTAATGCTGGACCAATCGGAGTAGCAAATGATGTAAATGAATGAAGGAATGAATGAATGAATGCACGAATGAAAGGGGGCAAAATTACCTTATAGAAGAATTTCAAATAATAGATGTAGGGAAAATGAGGAGAACAGAAAAATCATCACTAGAAAATGACAGTAATATTGATGGAGCCAAGCTCCCCTGAAGAATGGTAAAATAAGTGGACCAAACTCTAAGTATCCACTGGATATTTGCAAAGCCTAAAAATTTCTTTCTCAAAATATTTGTTAAAGTGGTGGTTTTAAGTTATGTTCACAAATTCTTTGATGCTCCATTCTGTAGGTGGTATACATTCTTTTCTTTCCCCTGGAATATGGGCTATACTTAGTGACTTGCTTCTAATAACCAGAGAATGGAAAAAGGAAAAAAATAGTTCTTTTACCTTGAAAAAACCTGGCAAACATTGTCTTAATCAAGTCATCAATTTTAACATCGCCACTGATAAGTCATGTTGATGCCAATGGGAAGAGCACATCCCCTTAATAGCATTTTTTCTTTAAAAAAAACTCCATAACTCAAGTTTCTAATCATGAGAAAAACATCAGAGAACAGCAAATTCTACAAAATATCTGAAGAGTGTTATTCAGTGTCAAGGTCACAAACACACACACACACACACACACACACACACACACACACACACACACACCAATAAAACAAAGACAGGCTAAGGAATATTGTCTGTCCCTAAAAATGCTTGATGACTAAGTGTAGAATTTAATCCTATAATAGGAGAAGGACACTAGTGGACAATTATTAATAGCAGTTAATAACATCATACCAATGTACCATATTGCCAAAGCTCATTTCTTAGTTTTAATAAATGTACCATGTTTATATAAGATGAGAACATTTGAGGAAGCTGTGTGAAAATCATATAAGCACTTGCTATACTCTTTAAAACCCTCTGTGAATGTAAAATTATTTCAAAATAAAGAATTTTTTATTATTATCCTGTTGATATCAGAAGACAAATATAGATAGTGTTAAGGAATTAAGCTAGAAGGGGAAATTTATATATACTGATTATTATATCAAGGTCAGTTCTCTGTTATGTAAATTAATGTGGCAGCCAAAAAGGAGAGAGGATCAGAAATATAAATACATACAAAAGACTACTGAGCAAATTTCATCAAAATTCCAATAGCTCACCCCACATGTTTGAGCAGCATGAGATAAAATCATTATTTCATTCAAACCTTCTCCAGATAGTTTCTTCCCTCATAAGGATCCTTGTAATTTCCTTATATGGCAAATCTTCAACACCTCATATAACCGAGGAAAAGAAAGCTGCATAATCATCTATTCATTCAACCTGTTATTTACTGATCATCTACTATGTATCAGGCATCATCTAGATGGTTGGGATAAATCAATTCTAGCTATAGTTAAAATAAACATTATACAGTACCTAAGCCAATCTCTTGTATTCTCAGAGTTTATATGACTTACGTTAATGAATCAACGAGACCAGAAATGTGTCTCTTTTTGAGTAACTCTCTTCTCAAACCAAAAAATGACTGTGGATCAAGGCTCACTTGATACATAATTTATATCTCACTGGGAGAATTATAAAATATGCGTGTTTCTTTTGTAATGAAGAAATACTTCTCTAGACTCAAAGGGTAATATGAGTTCATGGTAATGATTTAGTCAAAGAGCTCTGCTCCTAGCAACCTTTATTCCAAGAACTTGAAACTCACACTGTTTAATCTTAAGAAAATCCTTGTTAGATAACTCGTATAGTTGTTCTACTTTTTTCCCCCCAAGACATTGGAAAGTCAGGCGCTAGAAGGTTAAATGCTTTTCTGAGCTCATTTAATAAGATAGTGACAAAGCTGAAAATAGAAGTCTCCAGATTCCTCACGTTTGCCTTATTTCACCTCATCTTATCACACTGAATTGAGTTCTATTTTTCTGTAGTACTCTCACTACCAAGTTAGGTTGTCCTGAATCATTGTCGGGCATGGGGGCCAAAGAGTCTAGTGGAGCAGAATTACATACATATGAAACCCACAACATGGGTGTCATCAAACATTTTACTTTCGGAGGACACTCCTTCTTGGCCTCCAATGTCCAAGTTTCTTAGTTTCTCTGAACCCGAGTTTCCTTATCTGTAAAATGAATAAATAATCCGTGCCCTGGTAGCTATGGTGCTGTTTTACGCCACCCATGTGAAATGTTAGCATAGCATCAGTACATGCTTGTTTAAGTTTCCCCTCTATTTCCTCAACATTATTAACATCATAAGTCAAACTTAGAATATGAGATAATTGTGAAAAATTACTTGTAGAACTAGGCCTATATGACTACTATAAGAAGAGAGTTAATTTTTGATAATGTTTGATGGAAATATTTTCAACATCACATAAGTGCAGACCTTAAAACCCAAAACATACTGAATCTAACAATTTTAATCCTCGATTTGGTGTATATGAGTCAAACTGCATTATTTGGGACAATATGAGAGGATTTTTTATAAGAACAATTTAGTCTACTATAAACATTTGAATATTTGGATAACCTGAGTAGGAAAAAAGTATCTTTTGCCTACTGAAATTCACTAATTAGAAACATTTTGAATATTTTTCAATTAGTTTTGTTTCTTTTAGTATATGGAACAAAATATTCTAGAATCATTACACCCATGCTAACATATTATCCATGACATATGTATTCAGTAGCATGAATAAGCTTTGTTCACAGATACAATATTTAAATGATTTATCATCAGCTGGGTATGGTGGTGCTTGCTTGTAATCTCAGTACTTAGCCGACTGAGATAGGAGGATCATAGGGTTGAGGCCAACCTCAGCAATTTAGCAAAACTCTCAGCAGCTTAGAGAGATTATGCTTCAATAAAAACAAAATAGGAGCTGGGCGTGGTGGCGCACCCTTGTAATCCCAGCATTCGGGAGGCTGAGACCGGAGGATCCGGGTTCGCGGCCAGCCTCAGCTACCTAGTGAGGCACTCTGCAACTTAGTGAGACTCGGTTTCAAAATAAAGAATAAAAAAATAGGGCTGGGGGTGTAGCTCGGAGGTAGAATGCCCCTGAGTTCAATCCCCAGTACCGCAAAAAAAAAAAACAAAATAGGACTGTGTGGTGTGGCTCAGAGATAGAATGCTGCTAGTTTCAACCTCCAGTACCACCAAAAAAAAAAAAAAGATTTATAAATTATCATGGGCTAATGGTGTAGCTCAGTGGTAAAGAATTTGCCTGGCATTACTAAGGCCCTGAGTTCAATCCCCAATACACACACACACACACACACACACACACACACTTATCATAAATTCTAAAATCTTCCAATCATTGTTTGTTTCAGATGCATTTCTTTTTAAAACAAATTGTTTGACTTGATTTTGAATAGATTATAAATTTCTAAAGAAGGAAAGAAAATAACTAAGTAGCAAAAGCCTATGAAATGAATTTTTTAAAAAAGATTTTTCATTGACTGCTATGGGTCAGTCTGAGCAGATTGGAATGGATGCTTCAAAAACTATTGGTCATCATAATGAAAGCTGAAAGGTGCTAATCATCTTTTATAATTTCAGAATTTACCATTAAAATCTAGCTGTGTCCATATTTAGGCTCTCATAATTTCCTAATTTTAAAAAATGCACCTGTGGCAGAATTTTTTCTCTAAAAGGACATAGCCAGCTGGAAAGAGAGACAATTAAGCCTGATTGGATGACTCAGCAATAAAAATAGGAAGCTAGCTGCATGAGAAAGGATGAGCTACAAAGAAACAGACTGTCAGGGAGAGGGTTCTTTGAAAGAAAGAACAAGAAAGGAAAATAAGTCCAGTAATATGAACAGGGGGACTGAGGTTAAGCTTTTCTGCTAGTGGCAAATTAATTCCCCAAATGAAATGAGTACAAAATAAAAAAGTATTCATAGTCAAATTGTATATTAGGCTATATAGCTGTCAACATCTGTTGATATCTATTATGTTTTAATTGGTAGACAATATAGCAATCTGATATCAAAGCAAGAGTGTGGTATTATCAAAGGACACCAAGGTCTTTCTTCCATTGGATGACAGGGCTCTGCTCCTTCCTGCATTAGGAACTAGTGTTTTATCCTTTTGCAGGAACATATCTCTCCTGTCATCATTCAAAACTTCATGACTGTAGCTTTATCGTTCAGATTGGGTTGGACTCCTGTCATAATATGCAACTTTGCCACTTTTCAAACACAGTCCCCTCCTTCTTGAGCACATAGCCCAAGAATATATGCATTTAATTTCAATATGTTTTTGATATATAATAATTGTATCACTCTCTTATTCTAAATTGTATGATCCATAAAAGGAGAACCATGTCTGTCTCCTTGACCCTGAACACTCACTGTAAATCATCATCCTGAATGAGTGAATCTGTATAGAGAATAATGACGTTTAGGCTCAATTCTGCCTGCCTCTAATCTGTTTCATGATTTGGGATGAGTTCCTTTGACCTCTTCCATATTTCAGCTTCGTCTAAGAGCAACTCTCCTCTCTAAGATTCTACCTTTTCTTTTCTTGATTTACACATGAGATTCCCAAGAAATCTTAATCTCAAATATTACAATATTGTTATTCCCAATTCTCTTCATATCCTCTATTATTTCTACAATTTGAACTAATTAAAAAACTGAGGTGAAGGATAATTTTTCTTTGGAGGAAGAAGACTATTTAGTAACTGAAGAGAAGAATCTTTCCTGTTCTAATTCAAAAAAATGGTATGGTCATTTTTAAAATATATTTATGGGTGCCTATTGATTCTATAGAATAATGAGTTTCATTGTGGCATATCCATAGTAGTGGCATAATTTAATACCTTGCTCAACAAATAATAAATATAAACCCACTAAACCCCAGGAACTGTTTTAGGTTAAAAGGACAAAACAATGGTGACTTGAAGTCTCAGCTGTGTTAGGGCTTCCATTCCAGGTTGTTGGAAGGGATGCAAATAAATGTAGACCCCATGCTGTTGTGACACATGCTATGAATTAAAAATAAAAGAGCAGGATGGATGAGAAAGGATGGGCAGAGGATTACAACTTCACACAGGGCAGTCAAAGAAGATCTTAGTGATTATTTGACATTTGAATGGAGATCCAAGGGAAGTGAAAGATGAGAGGATGTCTAGTGGAACAGCTTTCTAGGTAGAGGAATGAGCTCATACAAAAACCATGGGTCAAAGCACTCCTGGAGAGTTCCAAGTACAGGTGGGAGACTGTGGCTAGAGGAAGTTAGCAAGGTTGTATGATAGAAAATGAGGTCACAGACATAGTGGAGAGTCTGATAATGTAGGATCTTCTGAGTCTTTTCACAGGATAAGAAGCAATTGTATGGTTTGAAGCTCTGGAGTGACAGGATTTAGGCTTAAGTAAATGTCCTTCATGCTATATGAAAAATAAGCCAAAGGAGGGGAAGAAGAGGAGTAAAGAAACTACTTAGGCAGTATTATCATAACCCAAGTGGGAACTGATGGTGGTTTAAACAAAAAAGTAAAGATAGCACTGGTAGTCAGACCCCAGGACTATATTTAAAATAGAATCAATAGGATATGGAAATTGTGGGCAAGAGCAATTAAGTAAGTAATGGAACAGAGAGAGGGAAATGGACTGTAATTAACAATAAGATTCAAGGAATATACCAGTTTTACTTTCAGGCCCCAAGATGAGCAGAGGAAAATGGAAAAGTTATCACTTTCAAGGGTTGTAGGTAAAGAAAAATTCTCAAGTGGGAACAAGGTCACAATTTAAAGGGGTTTAGGGGAAGGATGGAGTGTTTTTAAAAAGAATTGGTGGGCAAAGGTATATTATTGATAAAGAGTTCAGGTTTCACAGAACCCAGTAGGAATTTCCGGGGATGGAGGTTAAAAGGGCATTCATGAAGTCAGAATTGTGGATGTGTGGGCTCTCGGGGATGGGAACATGTGATAGTCTAGGGTTTCTTGTGGTTATGGAAGCCCACAGGGATGCAGGGCATTCTAGGATTAGTCTGCATGGCATCTTAGGTCAACTCTGGTGAGTAATGCAGCTGTGAGTCATCTCTGGGGGAAGGGGCCTCTTATTGCTGGGAACCTGTGGCTCTCTGAGATGCTGAGAATACATGTGCTTCTTCCTCTGTCCTCAAGTTCCTGGACAAACTATTATCTCTGATTTTCCTCATGGAACTGCTTGATCTAATAGAGTGCAGCTATTTAAGGCATTGCTTACATGCTATTATTAGATACATATTTATCTGCAGGTACAGTTAGTCTTTACCACTTCCTACAGCATTTGCAAAGATAAGACGAGCCACCCTGGTCCCTCCTGTTTGCCTTACTGCCCACGTCTTTCTGATGCCCCAGACCACTATCCTCTGAAAACTTAGTGCCTACACATATTAATGGGCAGCACATTTTAAATTCATAATGTCACTGTTCTTGATTAGATATGAACTGGTAAAACATAAAGAGCTCTAATTAAAATTTTAACCTCTAAAATCATGGAATACAAAGCACTCTCAGTGGGAAGAGAAAAATTAAGAAAGAAAAAAAACAAAATAGACTTTTTTGAAGTTTAGAAAGGATATGGAAAGAATAATATAGTAATAAAATATATCAATACAGTACAATAAAATAAAGTTGCAAAATTGTTTTGTATTAAGCTTTGCCCTGAAAGTACATTGTGAAATTTTTATCACTTTACTACAAACACCTAAACAGGATAAATAAATATATAATGCACTAATATCTCAGTATTTTGATCCATCTCTATTATTAATGCTCTGGCCTTTTTTTTTTTTTTTTTTTTTTTTTGCGGTACTGGGGATTGAACTCAGAGGCATTCTACCTCCGAGCTATACCCCCAGCCCTATTTTTTATTCTTTATTTTGAAACCAGGTCTCACTAAGTTGCGGAGTGCCTCACTTAGGTAGCTGAGGCTGGCCGCGAACCCGGATCCTCCGGTCTCACCCTCCCAAATGCTGGGATTACAAGCGTGCGCCACCACGCCCAGCTTGCTCTGGCCTTTTTTATACAGAAGGATTATTTACAACAAAAAAGAAGAAAGTTTGAAACTGGACAACACAGGCAAAAGCTGGGTTTACATAATTCATGAAATTCCTTCTATGTGTCAGGCACTGTGTTCGGGCCCTGTCTTGGAATCTCAACAGAAATACTGGCTCACTCAGTCTTTACAACATCCCTACTAGTTATCTATTATTACTTCTACTGTACAGATAGGGGTTAAAGGCTAAGCAAGATCACAAAGTTCATAAGAAGCAGAGAGAAAATTTGAACCCAATCGTGTGTATGTTGATATACCCCAT
Organism: Graphiurus murinus; assembly: GCA_004027655.1. Taxonomy (NCBI): domain Eukaryota; kingdom Metazoa; phylum Chordata; class Mammalia; order Rodentia; family Gliridae; genus Graphiurus; species Graphiurus murinus. The sequence continues at coordinate 81,720 of PVLC010002636.1, read as the reverse complement.
TGCTGTCATTTATCAATTTTGTGATAATTATGAAAGACCCCTAATGTCAATTACAAATAAACATCTAATAATGCTTCTTTGTTGAGAATAATTATATTGCTATGTAGACTAGCAGTTCTGAATATTGATGTCAAAATCGCTAAAATATCACAATCAGCAATGCTACTCCCAAGAAACATCCTTCAGCAATCACTTCTGAGTGCTCACCGTGTGGCAAGTTGAACACTGACAATTCAGTGCAAATCAGATATCAACTAACTGACAAATTGGGGAAACACAGTAACCAGTAAACACACAAAGCCACCTAAGGGCTAACAAGCAAAAATTCATGATGATGTAAAGATGAATGCTAAGGAACAGCAACTTTAGCTAAAGGAAATATCGCACTTTTACATCTGAGATAAGACTCAGGAGGAAAAGAGAATACCCAATGTAAAAAATACTTCAGGAAGGACCAAGCTTTGAGGAACAGAAATGAGTGTAAGGAATCTCATGAGGGATCTGCAGAAGGAGAGGATTCTGCACATTGTGTGAGTGTGAAGACATAAGCAAGGGCTAGATCATTCAGGATGTTGGTCATGTTAAGATGTTTAAACTTTCTTCTAAGCCAAGCCACAGAAGTTTACAATCAGAGGATTCAGTCAATCACAAGATTAAATTTTGGAAAAAGAAGCATAAAGTAACCTCACAGAGAAGGTATATATATATAATTTGCATATGTAATATATATACTATATATACATTTTTTGTCTATGCATATATATCTAGATGGATCCATTCCTTTGCCTGCATTTTTACTCCAAATATTTTTATCAAAGTCAAATTCCTGAGATCTAATGCCAAATAAGATGGCTATGCCTTCAGGCAGGAAGGAATAAAATTCTGAATTCCTCTTTTTCTTTCTGTCTAAATGACAGGTTTCTTTTTGTAACTGACATTAAAATGTAGAACCTGAAAAATCTGCCATTTATCACCTCAAGTCCCTAAAAATTTCATATCTGAGTAGCAGGGATGTCACCGTTTACTAAGTCAGATATGTCATGTTTTCTCCAGAGTAAGCTGGATATGATTGCATATTATCAATTTGTGTCATGTGATAGAGATATCTAATGTTCTTTCTCATCCTCATGATGACTTGCTTTAGACAGAGCCATCACTCCAAATGATCCTCAGTGGTCAGATGCAGACATAGTGAGTTTTCTCATTGATCTGATAAAGCAAGAGAGGTTTCCACTGACTGTTGATTGTGGTCTTCTAGTATATATATTGATAGTAACGTAATGATAGTATATGAAAAAAATTTTTCAAGGTCACCTATTGTCAAACTAAAAGCCCAAATTGGGGATTGGACCTAATACTCAGTGGAAGAGTGTATGGTTGTCATTCATGAAGCCCTGGATTCAATCCCTAGAACCACAAAATAAATAAGATAATATGTCTACTTTGTACCATATATATGCTTTGAGAAAAATAATACTTCTGTTTATGAAATAAAACCTAAGAACCTCCAATATTAGGTGCAGAGTCAAGAGAGAGACTGTCATTTGCATTTTTATCTATGATATTGTGTGCCACAGCTCCTTAATAGCTGGATCTTGAGCAACGCTTGGTCCACTGGAGTCCTGCAAGGCAGACGATTCCAAAAGAAGGAATGGGGGCATAGCCCACTTTGCATTATGGAAATTTATGGAAAATTCTGGAAATTTGGGGTGCTTTCGGTTTTCCTTTCACATTAATTTTTTTTTTTTTTTTTTTTTTTTTTTGCGGTACTAGGGATTGAACTCAGGGGCATTCTACCTCCAAGCTATACCCCCAGCCCTATTTTTTATTCTTTATTTTGAAACCAGGGGGTCTCACTAAGTTGTGGAGTGCCTTACTAGGTAGCTGAGGCTGGCCGCGAACCTGGATCCTCTGGTCTCAGCCTCCCGAATGCTGGGATTACAAGCGTGTGCCACCATGCCCGGCTCCTTTCACATTAATTATAAAGGAAAATTTCTTAGAAACAGAAGGTGGCTGAACAGATAGTGATTTCTCAATATTAGCTGAAAAAGCAATGCCTCGAGACAACCTATAAGAAATTCATTAACCACATACAAACATTAGTCAGGAAAGGGGCTTTGCAAGCTTAGTTACTAAACAGTCTTATGTTCCCTCTCAGCACACAGGGATAGAAACAAAATAAATAAGCCAAAGAGATTTAGGTCTACTATTATATCAATGGGTAAAGAAGGCTTTAAGACAGATAGTCTTTGCCTACTTCCAGCTTGTCTCCCTGGAATATCACAGGATACATTAACTCTCTCGCTGCCTGAGAAAAAGATAAGAACACTGCTTAAAGGAGCTAAACAAATAGTAAAGATTTAAACTAATGGATAGAGGTTATTCATCGTTAACCTTTAACACTGCTTTGTACTAAAAGAATCTTTATATATGTATTGTATTTTGTAACCTTTACTGTTTTCTTAACCCCATTAAATGTCATGGGAAATGGCTTTTCTAGTTAAAGATGTACCTACTCAACCTTTAGAAAAACAAGTCTGTAAAAAGACCTGTTCTATTTGCCTCACTGCTAAAAAGATAGTATAAAAAACAGCTACTAACAAGCAATAAACAGATATGCTTCTTCACTGCATTCGGTGTGAGCGTTTTCTCGAGACCTCATCTCATTATACACCTACCGAAGGACCCCCGACCCCACTGCCTGAAGAGCTGGACCTCGACAATCGTGTAACATTGGATACAATGAAAATGAAGGGAAATAAACATGCATTTACTTTATTTGTGTGGCAAAGAATTATCCTGCTTGCATAAAAAAGAAACGTCATAACAAAATCTCGAATGTGATATTTCTTAAAAAAAAAAAATTCAACCTATGGTTTTGTAAACAATTTGCCACCAAAGTGTCAGAAATAGTCTGTTTGTTAGTGAAATTGATGTATGGCACAGAGGCAAAATGAATAATATATGGATTACCATATAACAATAAAAAACATCGAACTAGCAGCCTTGAGGCCACTTACTGTCAAAATGAAAATAGGGATTGGACCTAATGTTCAGTAGTAGAGTGGGTGCTTAGCATGCCTAAGACTTTGGATTCAATCCTTATAGACATTTCTGTCCACAGGAAGCTCTAAAACACTGGGGAAATATATATGCAATAAAGTACCAAGAAATATTTGTTTTCCAATATCATACTTTACTTCTGTTGGTGAAATAAAAGTTGGCCCTGTAATGTCAAGGTAGAGAGGTCATCTGGAGTTTAACTTAATCTTTTTGTTGTTAAACTGAACAAGTTGGTGTCTACCTAATGTCATTGTGTATTTTGCAAGGCACACAAGTGTCCCAGAATATTGAAGGCCTTAATCTGAATAATGCAGGTTCTAAGGCTACTTAAAGAAAATAATTGTTACCATTATTATTTTATAATCAGAATTGTCCACCTTTATATATAGCTCTTAGGAAATCATCTTTTTTGAGAAAAAGATCATACAAGGAAATGTAAAGACAGAGCAAAAGGTACAGAAAAAGGGTGAAAACTCTTCTGAGTTGTGTAGACACTTGGGTGAATAGAAATGTATTAATAAGTACACAATTCTGGATAAAATGTTTATTATTAAAAATCGATTCATCCCCCACACTGAATACAATATGAATAGATTATTTGCCTTCACAAAGCAGGTATGGTGCATAATTAAAAGAATGAAGACAGAGAACAAGCCTGGAAAAGTAATTAGAGATCATCTAGTCCAACTCCTCTTTACAGAGGTGAAGAAACAAAGATTATAGGAATGAAATTATGAATGTTTCCCAATCCAATGACAGTTTCACTAATTTGATCATAAAAATCAATAAATATTAAGGCAGTAGATACAGGAAAGGAAAATCTGTTATTCCTTAAACAAAATCATGATGGAAACCATTATCACTGGAGTATGCTTTACAATTTCTCAAGGTCACTAAATACTTAAAGTATTTTTTTTTTTTTTTTGCGGTACTGGGGATTGAACTCCGGAGCATACAACCTCTGAGTTATACCCCAGCCCTATTTTTTATTCTTTATTTTGAAACCGAGTCTCACTAAGTTGCGGAGTGCCTCACTAGGTAGCTGAGGCTGGCCGCGAACCTGGATCCTCTGGTCTCAGCCTCCCGAATGCTGGGATTACAAGCGTGCGCCACCACGCCTGGCTCTTAAAGTATTATTTTCATTATCTGATCATTTTCATTCTCATTATACTATGAGATGACTTGTCTTAAAGTAAGTTATTTATAGATGATAGTGTATATGCAATAGTTAGAGATTAGATATTGAGCACGTGATGAATTATGAAGTATTTGGAGGAAAGAAGATTGGGTCTATGGTTCAGTTACTTTGATTTGCACTGAAGAAAAATGTGATCGATGAATAGAAGGACAAAGATGTAACATGGAACATTTAGTAAAATGTTACTTGCAGAATATAAGTATTGAATATATAAGTGCTCACAATGAAACTTGTTCAAATTTTGTTTACTTAAAAATTTTCATAATACTTTGTTGGAAAAAATTAAAGGCTTAAAAAGATCTGCTGTTCTAGAAGATAGGAATCAAGTCGGTTATAAATAGGTAAATATGTTGTGCTTCCAGAGGTTAAAGATCACATTTTAACATTTCTTAATGGTTCATCACTTGTTTTAGTACAAAGGGGAAAATGGATGCATAATTTAATGCAGGTTCATAAAAGTAGTTTCTTGATTATAATGCATTTTCCCAGTATGATGTTTAAATAGTCTCAGTACCCTCACTGAATACTTTTTGCCATAAAGTAGACTTATTATTGGCAGTCTCATTTGATTGAGATTAGAATCACATTACTTGAGTATCAGTAGAGTTAGGCTTAAGAATTACCTAGAGCCATAAATATTAAGAAATATGTCTATGTGTATCAATCACACACACACACACACACACACAAACACACACATGTTTGCTATATACACACCAGTTAAAAAAATCAGAATGGAGGAATTTTCATCTAGGACTGCCATACTACTTCATTTCCCCTTCCTCACAGTATGAGTGCTATGTAGGGAAGAGGTAACTAAAATGCACTGTTACTCCGTCATAATAAAATTTTTTGATGTTTTAATTAATAAAAGTGATGTTTGAGTATGTTTCATATTCATAGAAGAAACAATCTGGACTTCCTTCTTCCCAAGATGAGATACTAAAATCAAGTGCTTTGTACTGTGACCAAGAGTGATTTTTGGAATCCCTTATTCACAGAAGGGAGCATGACCTTATGTTTGCATATTGAGTAAAGTGATTGGGTACAGCTAACCCAAAGCACCCAAGAATCCTAAGTGTAAAAGCTACGATGTAAAAAACTACAGTTCTCAAATTTAAAATGGCTATAATTTAAGCCTTAATATGGCTGGTCAAGCATGATATGAAGCATGTAAGATCAGTTAAATGATCTTTATTTTTTCCATTGAAAAGCTTCCTATGGAGCATATATATATATTCTGTTTGCCTGAGCCTCCTATATAAATATAATAAATTATGTCATATATCACAATTTTGCTGCATCCAAAATATATTGTGATGTTTTATACCACATAAGTTGCAAAAATTATGATAAGCTTGTTTCAAATTATATACAGTGGAGCAAAGAAAAGAATGACATTAGACTTCTTATCAGAAATAATGTATGCAAAAAATTAAATGCTATTTTAAAAGTATCAAAAGGAGAAAAAATTCTCCTTTAATCTTATATGCAAAAATAGTTTTTGAAAATCAAGATAATGACTTTTAAACATTAAAAAGCTGAAAGAATGCATCTATAGCAGACCAACATTATAAGAATATTAAAGGAAAATGTTCAAATGGATGGAAAATAATCCAAATTAAATAGATCTACACAAAGAAATGAAAGGAGTGGCAAGAGTTAATGCAAAAGCATATTTTTAGCTAATAAAAAAGCTTTAAAAATAATTGCTATCTTATCAATGCCAATAGCAATGTAGTGCAGGGGAGAAAGAGGGATTGGGCTGAGAGCTGGGGAGAGGGCTCATGGAGTGTTATGAGCATGTATGCTTCTATCACTCTGAACTTCTTCATGATGTATGGTTACAATGCACCAATAAAATTTTAAAAATTGTTAGATGAAAGTGAAAATAAGTTTTAAAATTGTGTTATTTGTAAAAATAGAAATAAATTGTATGCTAAGAATAGCACAAAGGACAGTAGGGAGACAATGGAAATATACTGCGTTAAACTTTTATACTATGAGTGAAATGGTAAAATATTATTTGAAGACAAACCATGATAAACCAAAGATGAATATAATAACTCTCAGGAGATGCATTGGATAAAAATTAAAGTATAGTTATTAATGCAAGAGTGGAAATAAAATAATTCCTAATTTTTAAAATTAATATAAAAGGAAGCAGAGAAATTGAAAGGAGATGACATAAAAACAGACAGATAAACAAATACAAATGAGTAAATTTGAACACAACTCTATCAATACAAGCATTAAATATAAATGGCTTGAGTTTATCAGTTGAAAGGCAGAGATTTTCAGATTTGGTAAATAAAAGTAAGACTCAACTATATGCTCTCAAAAAAAAAACTCACTTTAAACACAGGTTAGAAATCAAATATGAAAAAGGCATGTGCATAATCATTCATTAAATAAAGAGTGAGTATATCAATATCCAACAAAGTAGATTTCAGATATAAAGAAGGTCATTTTATACTGGCTGAGTAAGCAAACTTTCAAGAGGACAGAGAAATTTTACATTTGAAACTAATGGCACATCTTCAAAGTAAATGTGAAAACTGATGGAATTGAAAGGACAAATGGGAAAAATTCAAAATTATAGTTGAACATTCTAATACCTCTCTCTCAAGAATTGCCACAATAAGTAATAATAAAATCAGTAAGGATATATCACACTGTAAGGATGGAATAGCACCATTAACTGGCTGGAATTGACTTAATTGGCAATTAGAGAACATTCTAACCAATAACATCAAGAAACAAAATTTTTAAGCAAATATAGAATACTCATTAAGATATACCATATTCTGAGCAATGAAATAAGTCTCTGTAAATTGAAATAAGGCATAAAACTCAAAGTCGAATAAAAATGTGATACTTATACTAATTATTAATAGGTTAAGAATAATAAGTATTTGATTTCTAAGTAAAGTCTGAATTGCTTGAAAAATAAAGTCCAAACAAAAGTAGTAAATTTGGAGGAAAGTAGATATGTTGTGAGCTAGAAGTAATATGTGTTTAATTATTATAATTCAAGGGTTCTCAGTATTCCAAGTATGATAAAATTTCTTTGTAAAAGATTTATTCTGGTTATATTACCCATTCATAACATTGTTTCCTATATGATTGGACAGAAATCTAAAAATTGTGCATTGTAATTATTTTTATTGTGAATGTTAGGAAATTAAATTATGCAAATTAATTAATTAATTATTAAACTCACACTTGATGTTTTGGAGGTTGAGAATTGATACTTCCATAAATGAAGTTATTTTAACTCATATTAAGGTTGCGTTCACATACAAAAATAAGTAAAATAAAGACTGCTTTATAACTTATGTATCCAAGAGGCAGTTGGAAGGGTATAGTAGAGGGTAAGTGCCATTTCCCAATGATGCCCAGAGGAATGTTTATCAGCTTTCTAAGCACCTTGGGAGCTTAGCAAGGAGGTTACATGGTAACACCACTGACACCTTAAGGCCTCATTTCTTTTTTTTTTTTTTTTTTTTGCAGTACTGGGGATTGAACTCAGGGGCATTCTACCTCCGAGCTACACCCCCAGCCCTATTTTTTATTCTTTATTTTGAAACCGAGTCTCACTAAGTTGCGGAGTGCCTCACTAGGTAGCTGAGGCTGGCCGCGAACCCAGATTCTCCGGTCTCAGCCTCCCGAATGCTGGGATTACAAGCGTGCGCCACCACACCCGGCTCTCATTTCTTTTATAAATGACAGCATATACCATTTAATGGTAGTTCCCTTTCTCAAATTCTACCTGCTTCTTTTTCCAAACCATGTGCAAGGTCATATTTAATCACAGAGAGATCAGGACGTATTTGTTAAGATTTTGAATCATGCAGTATAGATTTAAATACTAACACCATCATATACTAGCTATGCATTTTGGACAATTTATTTGTTTCTCGGTGCCTTGGTTTCTGTTTATGATAATAATGATACTACCTACTTTATAGGGTTGTTTGAGGGCTTAATTGACTTAGTATTTTAAGTGCTTGGAATAGCTTGTGGCTCTTGATTTTATTCTGAAACTTCAAATTTGTATCAATAACATGCTTTGCCATAACTGATATGGGAGAATTTATTTTGATTTTTAGGGAAATTGGTACTGAATATTGAACCCAGGTGCATTCTACCTCCTAGCTATACCTCCAGCTCTGTATTTATTTATTTACTTGTTTATTTAGAAACAGAGTCCCACTAAATTGCTGAGACTGGCCTCAAACCTGATATCCTTCCTGTCTTAGCCTCCCAAGTATTAGGATAACAGGTATTCACCATGATACCTGGCTTTGATTGTTTTATTTAGGGGGAAAAAAGTTGAACTATTTTTTTTCTTTAGGAAAATTTCCATAGCATAATCTAGGAGAAATGCTTATAGAATAATTATTGTAAAACTGTATTATATTTAATTTATATATTTAATCAGAAGCATTCATTTTCCTTGTCAAATAAAATTATTAAAATAAATTATCATCCAGAATTTTATATTAGGAACAAAGGAAAATAATTAATCTGTTTGGTTCTGAAAGTTGAGTAAGCTATTTTGCCAATTTGGCAATGTTCATTCATGAATGTAATCAAATTCTCAGTTGCTTTTTTTTAATACAAATGTTGTGAAGTTTTTCCTCCTAGTTTTGGAAGGCAGAAATAAAACAACAAAGTAATTAATTAATAGATAAAATCAATAGTTCTCCAACCAAATGGTAGATTATGCTGGTATCTTTACCCTTAATAGTCTATCCTTTACTTCAGAGAACAATAAAATTGATAAGTACACTAGGTCTCTTGAAAGAGAACTTCCTTGGCCCTATACTGAAGCTCCATTGTGTGGGGTGGGGGTGGGGGGGTCCTGATGAGATTATATTTGTTTCTTAGAGTTATAACAAACATCACTAATAGATATTTTGCTGACATTCTATGTTAGCAAATCTTCTAATTAGAAATGTGACAGAGAAGGGAAAATCTGCTTTCTTAAAGGAAAAATGATAAAAGGAGCTCAGTTTTTTAAGGAGCTAGCTATCTCAGGACACAGGGAAAGGAATCTATTTCCTAGGGATGATAATTACATCTGAAGTCCTCTGATCTCTCACTTCTTGGAAGAATGGATATTATCTAACCTCAGGTTCTTGACTGCTGCTTCTGTGGCAAGAGGAACAACAACAACAATAAAAATAACATCAATAAACAGCCCTATCATTGAAGAGGTATTTTACCATAGCTTCTGATAGAAAAAACTCATTGTTTTGCAGATGGAGTCTATTAACACATGGATTCCTCTGGGCGGTAGCTTCTACAATATTCCTAAAATGAATGATATAATTCAGGCATGTAGAAATCTTGAAGACACCTCTCCATAGCATTTGAATGGGTTCGTGTTTTTCTAACTACAGAATAATTCATTTGTCTCAGGTTCCTGAATGCAGCTCAGGATTCTTGGTATTTGTTAGGCATTTGTAGCTATTCACCTAGTAATTATGATACCACAATTTCTGATTAGATGTCTCTCCAGAGTATCTATACTCTAGAAAAAATAATAGGTAGAGTAAAATTAACAATATTATGTCTATATATGAATGTATCAGTAACAATCTTACTAGTATGTACAGGGAGGGATTAGGGATGGGGTTAAAAGGGAAGCACACCAAGAGAAGATGTGTGCATATATAAATGTATCACTTTACATCTCACTATATTATATAACTACAGTGAACCAATAAAACAATAAATTGTGTAAAGATAAAGAGGTAGAGATTAAGAGAAATTAAGTTCCATTTTGTGTTAAATTATCTGACTACATAGTTTATAAGACTGCCTATGAAATTAAAATATATTAGTCTTTCTTCCTAAAAAAAACTTTTCATGTTTGTAGATCTTTCATAAGTTTGCATGCTTTCAACATAAAATAATGTTTCACATTCTATGATGAGGAAGTCATTTTGCAATTTCAAAGCAGTATTAATATTATTTTCAATAAAATTATTTTTTCTGTTTGTGAAACTCAGAGAATCTGACACTTTTATGAACAGCACTTTTGGTTTCAACTGACTAGTCTAAGAATGGTAATCACCTAGCCCAGACAGCACTGCTTCCACTCCCACTCTCTAGGAAGACTTTATGAATTGGTAGGAAGGCCTTTCCAACTGAGATGAGATGTACCTTTAGAATCATTCCTGAAATCTTCCATTCAACAATTTATAACAGATGGAAATTTACAAGTATCTATTATTTTTGTTGATTTCTTTTTCTAACTCCTCTACTAACTTATAAATTCCTTTTACCAGTGGTTGATTCTTTTCATCTTTGTATTCAGATAGTGCAGTTCAACATATGGTGTACATATGGCAAACTCATATATATGATTGATTAAATACTATATTTGATGATAATATAAAGGTATTAAATTAGCGCAAGTCAGGGAAATACTTACCTGTGTCATCTTTTATTTTTATTTAGTATAGCTAGTATATAATTATATACACAATGTTTAGCTAGTTGCATAAAATCAAACAGTTAAGAAATGTGCTACTACATAGAATTCTTTCAAAAACAGGAGCATTTTGCTGGAACATGTGCTTACTGAAAATGTTTTTCATCTGAAGCCATGGAGTCATCTTCTCATTTCAAGCCACTAGTGATTTTTGGAACATCTAAAATAATTATTCAACTAAATGGGAAGGGGAGGGATGATTTTAGTTAGCAAAATTCCCAGTACCACTTAGAAACATTAAACGTTTGTCTTTGACATTAAGCAAAAGCTGGTAATTTGGCAGCAGTGAAGGACTTCAGCAAAACTGTGAAATAGTTTTTTTTTTTTTTAATCCTTCATTTGTGCCCTCCTGCCTCCTGTGCCAGCCCATCTGAACTTCCCACATCCTGGTTGAAGCTCTCTCACACACAGATGCACTTTCCCTCATTGGGTTGTGACATTCATGTTCATACATCTATCCTTTTTGTATGAAGAACTGCTCTCAGCTATCTGTCAACCAATAGCATGCTAAGATGTTATCTAGCAGTGGCTTAAGTATAGTTGAGGTTTTATAGGATACTCCTGAAGTTGAGACAGCCTTGAAACATAAATGAATCATTCCCCTGTGGTGAAATTTTAGTCATTGCTACCATAATTTCCAAAAAATGCCAGAGAGCAGAAAAGTAGTCATTTAGAGCTTCAAGATTCTATTACTCATAACTTGACCTTGCAGTCAGGAGGTGAATTTATATAATATTCTGAAGTCTATATATGTTCCAATATTACCCTAATGTAAAAAGATCATATAAGCCTAAAATATGACAAATCTAGAAATTCTTCAGTATCTCTTTCACAGCACATTTTATTAGCATTTATTGACAAGTATTGTTATTACAAAATTGTTCTGCTTCTACAGTAAATGTATTCGGGGGGAAAGATGGAGAAATAATTCTCTACCAGATTAAAGACTTTCTAAGCTTCATTTCTCTAAATTTCTGATTAGATAGAAGTGAAGAAACATTCAAATTTTACAGTCTTATTAAAACCTGTGAATTTAGTGTTTCTGAGTCATTTCCAGTAAATTGGAAGAAGTTGTGCTGAACATTTATTCCCAGTTTCATGAGCATGAATATTTTCACACAACAGAGAACTACTTCCCACACTGAGACTCACCTCCACAAAGTTAGCTGATTCCCCAAGCATTACTAGTATGTACAGTTAGATACTTACAGCTTCTGGATTCTAAATTCAAAGCATATGCTACCACAAGCCTAATTCTACTTGATGAGGAAGGTGGAAAATTCATTTTCTTATAGATTCTGTGAAAGAATTGGTGAATTGACTTGACAGGTTAATTATATGTCATGCCAATATGCTTTGAACTTTCAACTTTAGAATTTACAAAACACTTTCAGATAAATTTTTCGCTTTGATTATTAAGACAACCATATAATCCAAGTAGAGGCCAGCATTCACATTTTAAAGCCAAGAGAGTCTGGAAGTGACTTGCACAAGGTGCTTCCTGGCTCATCTCAGAGTTCAGAATTCCCTTGATCCTGTGGGTTCACCCAATTATATCACCACAACAAAAACCACAAAGTCAGCACATTGACCAAAAGCTCATCATTGTAACCATCCTCAGCCATGATCCATCCCAATGGGAAACTCTTTCTGATCCTTCCACTCCTGCTTTGAAGAAGATGAACTCAGAATAGCTAGTATTCCCTCAATTCACAACTGCTTTGAATTATCAGGAGTCCTGAGACTAGTATCCAGACCTTTACTCAATGTCTTCTTTCATTTTAAGCTGAAATAAGAAAAGATTTTAGCTGTTGAAAAAAATGGAGTAAATGGCATACTTAACTCAAAATAGCCATCAGAATTATATAACCAACCAAATGTATTTCCTTTTCACACTAAGACATGACTCCTCTGATACAAAATTTAAAGTGCATACATCAACAAGAAAAAGAAGCCAAAGTAGGTCTTTCTCAGCCACTACCCAGTGCAATGGAAGGTTCTAATTTCAATTATTCTTGAGCTTTCATCACAGAGTTATAATGCCTCTGAAAACAGATTTTTATGTGACAATTTCTGATATATTTCCATATTATGCTTTACCTGAGAAAATGGAAATCACTTATTTCCTTTTTTTATACTTTTATTGGCACATTGTAATTATACATCATACTGAGGTATGGAGTGAAAGGAATACACAAGCACACAGCACTTGGTGCATCTCCTCCCAGCTCCCACCCCCTCCTTTCCCTTCCCCATACATGTCATTGAGATTGGCATTGGTAATTTCATGTATCTACATAGCGTTAGTTCAATTGTGTGTATCTATCCCCCTTCTCCCTCCCCTAAACCTCTATCACTCCTTTGGAGTCTCTGCTTCTCTATCTGAGATCTCTTTTGTTTCCCGATTTCTATCTGACTATCACATATGAGAGAAAACATACAACTATTGTTTTCCAAGACCAGCTAATCTCATTTTGCATAATATTCTCAAATTCCATCCATTTTCCCGCAAATGACATCAAGTTCTTCTCTATGGCTGAGTAAATTACAGTCAAATTAATACAGGTACTTTTGATATTATATCAGAAAAGTAGATTTATTAGAAACTGAAAATGAAAAGTACTCATTATCTCTTTTTGACTAGATAATTATAACACTTCCTTCTGAGATAAGATTAATTTTATATCATTATTTGTAACAACAAAATATTCTTGAGTACCACTGTACCATTTTCCAATATAAGTCATGTATTATCACATCTATTTTGTTTGTAGACAGGTGCATTGTGTACACCACCAACCAAAGTGACCTGTTCCACTGAGTTAATTACTCAGATAATTAAAATAACACATGTTTATTACAAAACACTCTGGCATTTAAATGGACCTCTTGTCTAAACAAGAAGCACATCACAAATTGTGTTTCCAACATTTGTGAACCAATAAAACTCCAACTGTCACTCTAATGACTCATAGATGAGTCTTAAACAGCAGTAGTCATAATATATATTGCATCTGCATGCACAATAAAGGGAAAAACTAAAACATTTATCTTATCTAGAAAACATAAGGCTAAAAGTACTTTGTCCCAAACTTGTCTGATTCATGTGTGTGGCTTTCATTATCCACTTGGTACACTTTGGGCAGAGGTAATCTATAATAGCATTTATAGTACTTCCAATATTTGAAAGGGCAGTAAGGCAGTCAAGAGCCAAAAATGAACTTTTTTGAGATTATAAAAATATTTGTAATAATAATAGCTTCAAATATCTACAAACTTTATGGTTTCAAAGTACATTCATCAATAACATTCTATTCGGGTCTCGAAATAATTCTAAGATTAGGTAGAAAATTCTAATTATTTCCATGGTGTCAATGAGAAACTTGATTGAGCTTCATGATTTCTAAGACTCCTATAATATTTCTTAGGCTCAGCACATGCAAGGACATATACTTTAACATTTCATTTTGAAAGTGACCACATCTAGCATCTTTTCTCTAGGCACCTCTTATACTCTCTACCACATACTAATATACCATGTCTCTCTTTTCTGCATTTTTGTCTATCATAAGCACTTCTAGTATTGGACTCGGTACCCACTATTGTTTTGTTTATCTATTTGTCTCTATGTTTGATTTTCTTACTGACTTGAAGTTCTCTTGAGGGCATGTATTATTAGAACACATTCTTGTGCTCAGTTATTTCCCAGAGACTACACTAGGAGGTGAAGATACAGGAAAACTATGGTCTCTCCCTTTCTGGAGCTTAATATCTAGTTAGAAAAACATAGTTTAAGAGAAATTACAAAAGTGATGAGTGTTACAAAGCAAAATCGCAAGGAGTTATGCCAACTCCATCACAGAGGGAACCAACTTTGTCTAAGAGATTAGTTACTTCCACCTCAAGGAAGTGAAGCTTATGTTAAAATATGACAGATACGTTGAGGTTGGTGAAAGGAGCAAAGTTCTGGGGAAAATGAACAACAGATGTAAAAGATTTAAAACAGCTTATTTGGCAAGCTAATGAAGTAAAACATAGTTGAAAAAAAAATAATGCGCAAAGTGCTTCCCAGGCTTCAAGGTGTCTTGAATATTGGATTTTTAACTAGTGGTAATGAAAAATTATAGAAATATTTTCAGCAGGTATCACTTTTGAATCTCTGGGAAGATAATTAAGGATGAATTTTAGAATAAAGTTATGATTCTATTATAGAAAAACAAATAAGAGGCAACTGCACTTGGCTGGGACTAGGATGGTGTTAGGATGATCAAGTGGAGGAGTTAAATGAATCAAGCTACATTCAGGAAGTAGAATCAGCAGGACTTGGCTATTATTAGCTGTGGAGTTTGGAAGAAAAGTCAAGACTATCTCAGACTTTGGACTCGAGCAACAGGAAACGAGAGAGAAACACACTGAGTTGGAGAGTATGAGATGTCTGTGCAGCAATGTCCTTCAATCATATAGACAATAAGGCATCAAGCTGCATAGCTTTGAAGCTTTGGCTATAAATCTGATTACCACCACTGTATAATCATGTAAATATAGAAAAATATGCAAAATAAGATCACAGATTGGGCCAAGCACAAGACATTAAGAAAATTGAATATTTTAATCTTAAAAATCAGACCCTAAAATATTTCAAACTGGATCTTATATTCTAACACTAAACTGAGATTTCCATGTCAAAAATTATTGAGGTTATACAGATCTACTGCAGGGTACTGACCAAAACACATTTATAAAATGAAATGTCTTAATTCTAGCACATAAACATGTACACCCACACACGCCATGTTAATCCCTCTCTAATCAGCTTGACTTAACATTTCATATCCAAATGGTACTCCTCCCATTGTCAGGAAATCTATTAAAATGTTATAATAAAAAACATACAGTATCATGGTGAAAACAATTCTCTCAGAATACAAATGAATATTTAGAGAAGTAACTTAAAGTTCTTTACTTAACCTGAAAAGAAAGCATAGATAAAAGATACTTTTGCATATATGAATACCCATAGTCATTTACTTTTTATAGAAATAAATTAGTCAAGCAATTTGGTGATTATAAAAAAATGTAAATGTACAATTTCAAAAAGGATAGCTTTTGTGTTTTAGAATGTAGAACCCTGAAGTAACATAACCAATAGAGGACACCTAGTGGTCTTTGGCAGAATCAATATTTGCCTGCAGAAAATATCAGGCTATTTACACATACGTAAGGATGTCGGAGTAAGTAGATATGCTAACCTGCAAGGGATATCATCATGGATCTTATATTTGTGAATATTATAGACATATCAATTTGGAATATTTTAAATAATTTCCATACACCTCATTTCATTTAAAGTTTCACAGTTATGCTATGGTGTATAGAAATAAAAAGACACTTTACATGATGATTCTTCTTAAATTAAATGGAAAATAAAACCACAGTTGGCATAAGCACTCATATATATAACTTTCTATATATAACTTTCTGGTATAGAATTCATTCCACATCTCAGAAAAAAACTCAAACTCTCCAATACAATTACTATTTAAATTATAAAACACTACAGAATAGACTTAGGCTTATAATACTTTATTAATACACACATTTAAAAAGCAAGGACACTTTGTAACTATAAACCCTCCTTTAGCTATTCCAAAAAAGTTATCCTTCTATATACTAACTTTCTGCAAAATATGCAAGTGAATGATAAACCTCTCCCCTCACTGGTAGTATTATTAGTTCTGGGCTATGTAGCTTCAAGTCCCCTTCATTCTGCAGCACTCTACAATGTAAATCTCCTGCCTAAAATACCTCAACGACACCTTATTAAGTCCATTACTAGCACAAACTCCAGTCTATACTTCCAAACTCACTCTGGACATATGCAACTATCATGCTAGATTGTTTGCACCTGATGCTTTATTGCCATGCATTCTTCTGCCTGGCCCATTGCTCACACTGGCAATCCAGATTCCAGTTTCAAAGTTCAGTCGATGTACCTTTGAAGGCCTCTTCTAATTCAAGAGAAACTGTGCTGTTTACTCCCTCCTTCCTTCCACTGACCATATCATACATGATTGTTTGCTCACACATCTGCTTCTCCTACAAAATTGGCATCCACTCTATATTCTCATGTACAACATCTATAAATAGATGTTATTCAATAAATGCTTGGGAGGAAAGAATGCGTACTTCTTTGTAATTATAGAATAGACTTAGAACATAGAAGATTGCTACATATTTAGTGGATAGGCATGTTCTGATTATCTATTGTGTAAAGCATTGAACAAATTAAAGAAATTCAAGGGTGTGATTGATACTGACTCTCCCCTATCAGTTTTTATGTCCAGCCAAAGGGAAGTAAAATGCATATAATTAAATAGGATGAATAAATGCTTGCAGTGTGGGTAGAATATTTCAGTGTAAAGATGCTGCTGCTGTGTGTGGGGGGGGGTGCCAGGGTTGGAACTCAGGGGCATTCTACCTCTGAGCACATCCCCAGCCCTATTTTATTTTATTATTTTTAAATAGGGTCTCATTAAGTTGCTGAGGGCCTTGCTAAGTTGTTGCGGCTGGCCTGGAAGCTGTGATCCTCCTGTATCAGCTTCCCAATTATTGGAATTATAGGTGTGCACCACCACACCAGGCTAAGGGACTAATTATTGTAGCTGAATCCATCCATATAGAATGCTTTCTGGAGATGACTTTAATTTTTCAAGGAGTTATTGAATAATATATGTTTTCCAAATCCCATGAGGTATTACACATACAAAATTATTGAAGGAGAAATCATTATTCCTTGCAAGAAGCATCGTAAAAGTAAAAAAAAAATGTGAAGAAACAGAAAGAATTATTGGTGCAAGTGACAATGGTGATACAGGAGCAGTATGCTGGAGAGACTTGAGGCACAGCTAAGAAACACAGATCTGATGTGATAGGCAATAGGGAGCCTCTCTGAGTTTTAGTCTAGGGCAGGCTTAGAAAAACACTGCTTTGCAAAACTATGAGATATGTACACAACAGAATTTTACTCAACCATAGAAGAACAAAATCATGTCATTTTCAGGGAAATGGTTAGAACTGTAAAACATTATGTTAAGTGAGATTAGTCACTCACAAAGAGTAAAAAATCAGATGCTTTCCCTAATATGTGGAAACTAGGGAGAAAGGGGGTCATAAGAGGGACTCTAGACAAAGAAGTAGAAACCTTAGATGAGCAAAGAAGGTGACTTAACTGAAGGTGACTGGGAAGGGGAAACACTCTAATGCACATGATGTACATTCACAAACATATCAAAGTCAATGACTAAACTGAACATGAGAAGGAGGGAGGAGGGAGGGAATGGAGTGGGAATTGGGGAAAGGTTAAATGAGAGATGTGTGAGGTGTGCCTCTACCAACTTGCACCTCACAAAGATGTATGATTACAATGCACCAAAAAATAAATAAGTAAATAAATAAATAGAAAAAAGAAAAAGAAAAACACTTATTTGCAAAAGGTAAGTCTTAGAATGTTCTGTGATTTCTAAAAGACTAAAGTAATTGGAATATATATATTAAATAATTATAGATAGAAAATTTACAGCAGGAGTTAAGTTGCTAATCTAAACCAATTAAATGCTAAAATTGACCAATATTATTCTTACCTGTGGACTGAATTTGCTTATAAATGGACTGTTATTAAATATAATTTGTAGATAAACCTATCTCTGAATCAAAATAAAAATCTAGTAATAAGCTCTAGAAAAGCATGGAGGTATTCAAAACATGTTATTCATCTGAATTTCTATATACATACAAGAAGATCAAAACTACCCTCTTTCTTGCCTTAAAATGTATGTGGTCAATTGTGCTGTGTCTACAATCTACACAAGGAGATTGAGGAGATAGGAAATGAGAAATAAAAATAAAATGTTATACTTGTATATTACAAAGCCATAGTTATTACATAAGTCCATTATACTATATTTTATATTATCCATGAATAATTTATACTTTATGACACTGAGTCCTACAAATAGATAACCATTCCAAAGTGCCATTTCTCTTTTGAATTAATATTTTCCTAATCTCTAAAAATGTCAAGGGTTACCTCCCTTTGACAAAATATCTGAGGTCAGCCACTGTGGCACTTGAGGTTTCTAGAATTATTCACTTACACAAACTGAACAATCTCCTATTTACTAAGCTCTTAATCTATGCTTTATCTCTTCAGTGGCTTGTGATTATCACAAATTGTTAATAATATTCCATTTAATTTCCAAGGATTTCCTCACCATATGTCTCTTTTAGGAGGATCAAAGGTTACAAAGTAGCAATCTGGCTTGGATCACTGTCACCATTTGAAATACAGCAATAATAACAGTAATGACACTGAATCAAGAGAATGATTTAAAAACCACAAGAGTAGATAAACTCACCTTAATTTTCTGGAAATTACTAGAAAAAGAAATTCCTGACACGATTTACCTAAATTACCTCAAATGTTTCACCTCACCTGGCAATGTGTATAGAGTTTCAGTCTAATTTCAGAGAGCTGTTTTTATATCCCAAAGCTATTGCTTATAATAAGCTCATGAAAACAACTTTCATCCTGACAACCTCACACCATGATATTTCATAAATTATTTGTCCAAATCGGCTCTTCCTTCTTATAGTAGCCACCATATTTAACCTCAGTAATGCTATCACATAAAGGCTAAATATTAAGCTTTTTGTATTTCATTCATGATGTTTCTCTAATTTATCTGGCTTCATGGCTTCTTGTTTTTTAGTTGAAATAATTCAGATGGGGGCGGAAGGGGGGAGTATGGTTGAAGATGGAAGCAGTTTCCTCTAGAAGACAGCCACGTTCCTCGGGAATGATTCATTTAGAACAGTGGCAGCTTCCAGACTTCACACATTACTTCCCCAAATTCGCTGAATTTAGCATTAGCCAGCTTGCTACTAAAACACTCAGAACTCAAAGACATGTGGGTGAACTCAAGACATCCTCCTCTGCAGTCTTATTCCAAAAGCTCACAGAGCTACTTCTGATTTCTTAATTGTATTTCTACTTGTAAATACATCCTGGTGGCATTTATAAAAGTCAGGTAGAGATTTGCCAGTATGGGAGCCATTCAAGTGTCTTTTTTATTCTGGCTTGAAAACGTAGGTGAAATAATAAGTCTGTATGAAATTCCAGATTATTATTCTGCTTCTTCTCAGTTAACCATATTAAGTGTTAATAGGCAGTAAATGTCCAAGACATATGATATTATATTAGCATATCATAAAATAAAAAAACCATTCATGACCCTAAATGAGCTCATTGTTCATTTATAACCAAGGTTATTTATTTATTAAACAAATCTTCCCAACTCACAATTCTGTCTTGGATAAATTTAGTTATCAAATGTCAGTGAGTGCATATTAAATTGCATTTTATAATAATGATGGGAGCAAGCTTATGCTCCTGAAATCTATCATGGTATCTTTAAAACACTGTCATATTTCATGGATCTAGGTGCCTGTGACCACTGCCAGGAATAGAGGACATTGGTGTTAAGAAGTGTCCTCTTCTTTGACCAGATGCCCTGCCATTTTATCTGATAGGATACCATCTGTTCTTCCTGCTGCCATTCTCTAGAGTAACTGGGTTAAAACTACAAGACATTAAAAATAGTCACATTGCCTACTGTATTTTTAATTTACTGATTATTCGTATCAGTGACATTGTCTCACAGGCTATTTGTTAAAATACTTTTATGGCCTTGTTTTAAGAGGTTCAATTCTATTATGTTGCATGGACCACAGTCTTATTTAAAAATCTCCTAGTTTCTTATGCAATCTATAAAATAGTGGAATATTAAGATATTCAAAATTAAGAGAGTACATGCTACAGTGAGAACACTTACAGCTTTTCAGGTTAAGAACATTGGCTCGGTGGTCAAATTGCCATGACTATAATTATAGCTCTACTTCTTACTAGATCTGTGAATCTGCCTGAGTTTCCTGACTGTATTTAATTGTTTTCATCTGTAAAATGATTATAATAACTGCATCTACCTCATTGGATTGTTAGGAAGACTCAGTGAGCTAATCCATGTAAAGAATCAAATATATCACTTTTTATATAATAAGCCCTCAATTAAAATTAGCTATTATTATCAAAAATCATCTTGGTTTGATACTAATCCCAAATCAACGAAACACAGTTTTGAGAACTGAACATTTCTTCCATTTTAGGTGGAATGTGTTACATAGAGAAAAATTACAAGATGAATTCAAGTTCTCAAATGCACTTCATTTGATTTTAAAGATATTCCAAATCCATATTTTAAGAAAAATCCATTTTTATGTCTTTTCATCCGTGCATTATGCAGTGTTTTATTATTGCATGCCATTTCCTGAAATCCTGCAAACCAAAATGTCAATGACAAGCACACACGAAAACATTGCTCCAGCTGCACAGAAAGCAAACAGATCTTTCATTTTACGACTTGTTTAAAAGCATGCTTCATCTTAAAAATGCTAAAAAGCATTTCTGTAGGCAGTAAAGCCACAATCCACAGTCAATATTAAGCTTCCATAAGTGCTGGCTTAGGTCTCTAGAGGTCTTCTAGATGCTCATTTTAATGCAGACAATAAAATTCAGGTTATAATTAATAAAAAAGGTAGACTTAGAAGAAAAAGAAAGTCAACAGAGGTTAATATTACAGACTGGAATTGAAATGTAAACTCATTCACTCGAGGATGGTACATTTAACTCAGACCTTTGAAAACTCCAGTTGGCTCAGCTCTTTGTGGTCCCACCCACTGCCTCAGAACAGCAGGTGCCCTATTCAGCAAAAGGCGCCTGATTGGACAGATTCACTCCATTGATTCATTGTACTGTTTGTGTTTTCTATGTAGTAATTTCCCTTCTGGGTGCGCTGTTTTTCAGTAGTACAAAGTACACTAATAGGAAGGAACTCTAATAAATAAATGTAGATAAGGCATAACAATGAGCAAAATTATTATGCTAAAATTAAAGTCTTTATACGTACAACTTGGAAATGTTCAAAGAAGCAATGCATTTATAAATTAGTTATAAATTCAGTATTACAGGAAACATATACCACACTATCTTTTTGAGCTACAGATAGACTAGAAGGGTTTACATTGACTAGGATAAAACTTTGTTAATCAAAGTGGATTTGTTTAAAATATATTAAATTGGCATAAAATCAGTGTCTTACAATGACTAATTTTTTTTTTCTGTTGTTCGAATCTGGTGTTTGATTATATCCTTCAGGGATACAAATATATCATTTATGTACCAAAAATAGTACTCAAAAAATTTTACTACTCAAATTTCAAGTAACTCATGACACTTAACACATTCATATTCAAGCAGTCATAATGAAAAATCTCATGCTATAATGTTTTTTAAAAAGAAAAATATTACTTACCTCTTCCCACTGATGTATGTATCTAATTAACCTTGAAAGTCGCAATAAGCGCAAGAGACTGAGAATTTTTGTAAACCTCACAATGCGCAGTGCCCTGGCTGTCTTGTAAACTTCTGAATCCATCCCTTTTTCTACAATAAGAAAGATATAATCCACTGGGATTGATGAGATGAAGTCAACCACAAACCAGCTTTTTAAATAATTCATCTTGATCACTTTAGGGTCCAGGATGATTTCAGAACTGTCTTCATTGACAGTCCCAGTCCTAAAATTCATGATCAGGTCCAATAGGAAAACGGTATCTGAAGCCACATTGAAAATAATCCATGGTGTTGTTGTTTGCTCTGTAAAGAATGTGATTCCAACTGGTATGATGACCAGATTTCCAACCATCATTATAAGCATTATTAAATCCCAATAAAACCTACAACAAACAAAAAAAAATCAGATTTTAAGATGTAGAAAATAACCAGCCCCTTCTCCTCCTCCCATAAAAATTATTACTGATTCATAGTTAAATACATGAGTAAGAAGAAAAAGAAATTATTTTAATATAATTCACTCAATTGCTATACATTTAATTCTAAGTCATACTAATATATTCCTAAACCAAGTCATTATGTTTATAAAAGTCTACAAATTTATTTGCCTTATAACTATAAAATTTAAAACAACTATACCCTGAATAATGTGTCAAAGAGACAAAAGCAATCTCCCTATGTGATTAATACAAAATATAGATAGAAAAACAAGGAAGAAATACAAGATTAGAAGTTCTGTATTTAAAAATTCTATTTGGGAAGACGTTAGGTGTGTTTTGAAATACTTTATACATCAATTTACCAATCATATATTAGAGTAAATAGTAATAAGTAGAGTGCTCTGAAAATTTTGTGCTGCAAATTCATCTCTAAACGTAGATTAGGACAACCAGGCTTCTAACATAGCTTGTAGCTTTGCAGTATTCCAGATATATGTGTTTTATTCTTATTTTGTTCAATATAAGAACACTTATTTTGGTGTGATGAGGAAAATAACTGAAGAGATTCTACTCCAGATTTTAAATTAGAATCTACATAAAATTTGAACTTTGATCACAGTTTTATTGGACAACTACTTAAATATATTGCACTATTTTTTACACAATTCTTCATTTAAAATTTCTGATTTAATTTTAAACAGGCACATGATTCCTAACTACATTCTAGAACATTCTTATCTCACCTTATATTGAAATTGGGAGAAAGCCAGAACCTTTATTTCAAGTTTATGTAGTTTAAATTAGAGGTGATTATAATTATTTCATGAGGGATTTATTTTTATTTATTTATTTTTTTGCAGTACTGGGATTGAACTCGGGGGCATTCTACCTCCAGGCTAGGCCCCCAGTCCTATTTTTTATTCTTTATTTTGAAACAGGGTCTCATTAAGTTGCAGAGGATCTCACTAAGTAGCTGAAGCTAGCCATGAACCCGGATCCTCCGGTCTCAGCCTCCCAAGTACTGGGATTACAAGCATGTGCCACCACGTCCAGCTGAGGGATTTCTTCTGTTGACACTACAGTTACTTACAGACTGTTTATAATTGCCATATTACATACCTACATATAAAAAGAAAAAACTAATCAACTAACAACTTTATAATCATGAAATAGTCTCTGGAAATATGAGTTACTTTATCCTAGTCACTTCTGTCATTTTTACTTATAAATAATATAATCTTCTATGATAGAAATTTCCGTTAAGTAAGATGTTTTATTTTAGATTAATTCTACTTACACTGAACTACATTTTGCAAAAGCTTTTGAAATTACTATTACCCATAATTATGAATGAATCCTGGGATAAAAGTAGTAGTGCCAGAGAAAACTATATAAGCCCTCTCTCCTTTTTCTCTGGCCTCAAAATTATGTAAATATTTGTCATTTTGACATCACTCCTGCTGTTAAAACTTACCTGTACATTTACGGAAAAGTCTACAAATATTCATGTCAGGTTAACATGTACTAGAAATTTGAATGAAAAATGTTTTATTTTTTTTTCCTCCTCTCTTAATGGAAATGCAAATTGTACCATTTAAGACACCAAGGACAGAGGAGAAATGTTGAGGAGATGCAATATTGTAATAGCTATTTCACAAAGAAATGACATCATTGAGCTCTAAAATGAAACTATGTGTACACTGAGTATTTTTCACTTCTGGACAATCCTATCTGTCTCTTTTGTGAGCTTCTCTCTCTCTGTCCTCCCCTTAGAGGCTGCTGTTCCCCTGAGTGTTACACACAGCCTTGTCATCTTCTATTCTACACAAGCTACTTGGGAAATATTACACATTCATCTATGTCATCAATGATTAATTTTTAGCTGACAACTCTAAAAACTTTATCTCCAGTCCAGTCCTGTCTTCTTAGTCACAGATTCTTATGATCAGCATCCTATTTAGTCTGCTCCTTGAACATTTCACACTTATCCCAAGCAGAATATCCAAGCTCAAACTCATAGACTCCCCTCTCACCTGCATTTCTCACTATTCCGTATCTCAAGGAATAGACCAACTCTACATTCTTTCCAAGCAAGAAATCTTGGAGCCATCATACATTGTCCAGTTCTGGGACATAAATTTACCCAATCCCATATCCAATCAGTTACCAAGACTCTTTGGCTAATACCAAAAATGTTACAATGTTGCATGATACTCCATTATCATGTATGTTTTTATATAGCAGTTAAAAACAATAAAATAATACATTATGGCCATATTATACAAATCATACACAATAAAACAAATGATGATACCTTTAATTTGTTTTCAGGGGTATGAAAGTTTATATCACGCTAAGTAAAAATAAGAAATAGAGAGATAAAAGAGCTTCCCCACATGGGGGTAGGACCCCCAAAAGAGAGTATTCTATTTTTTAAATTTAAAAAATAAAAGTAGTTCATATTAATATATTTTCTCCTCACTATTACCACTTCACCTCTCCTCATTCGGAAATTCTTGTCAGTTGTTAAATTTGGAAATAAGTCATATAAATTGCCTAATCCTACATTTTATCATCTGTGAAATTAAGATTATTATGAAACCAAATGTATACATTTTATTGACTAAAATTATTAAGTAAAATTATAATGCAAATCAAAGGGCTTGGCACAAAATAAACTGTGAGACACAATGCTGCTGGTCTAGTTACTACCCATCTGTCCTCTCCTTTTTGAAAAAAACACTTCAATTTTATAGGGAGGAGCCAGAATTTCATTGAAAAATAAACATTTTATATTTGTCATTAAAATAGAAGCTTTATTAGAAAGAAAATGAATATGCTATCCCTCTTAGACAGTGGAGATGAAAAGAATGAAGTATTACCCATTATTCATTATAGCAATAATGTTTATCACACCATGGCTTTTTATTAGCAGTACTGAAGCCATTATTATCAATGTGAAGCTCCATTGATCCTTGTAATTTTCTTTTAAAGTATCATTTACTCTATTTTATAGGCATAAACACAGATCTAGTTATTGACTTTATAATATAATATAACACTGTCTTTTGCCAAGATGGATTAATTCCTTAGGTACCCAAAGAAAATACAGTTATTCATTCTAGAAGTATGAGGTAACTTCTGTCTTTTTAAAGAATAAATGTGTCCCCAAAAATGACTTCATGAGAATCCTTTCCCCAATTCTCCATGAATTTCTCTTCCTGTCTCTGTTCTGGAAATTTCTCTTAGGTGTCCAGGCTCTCTCTTTTCCTTAACTCTCAATTTCTGTGTCTTATAGATGTTATTATCAAATTGTCCTTTTGATTCATCTCCTCTTTCCATTTCCATTGTTATCTCTCTGATGTGGGCAGAGATACCACTCGCTTAGAGGTCCTCATGAGTCTTGTATCTATTCTTTCTACTCATTTCTACCCAAAGCAGCCTAACATGGAATTTTCCAGGTCAAAAGCCATCAATGATTCAATTAAGTAAAATCAACTTAATCTGATTTTCAAGGCACTCCACAGTATGGCCTCCTTCTCCATTCCCAGCCTCTACTTTGAAAAATTTATGACAAGCATCCCGTATCTTAGGCAAGAGTATTTTTGCTTTGTCATGATGCATACCTATGTATATGTACAGGAGATATGGTCACCTCCATCCTAGTTTTACTTCAACCTACTAGTACCTACTAGTATTCTACCAATCCTTCAAATCTGAGAATGCATTCCTTAGTTTGTGTAGGGGAGTGTTTTTTGTTGTTGTTGTTGTTTTGTTTAAATAGACTACATTTTAGAAGAAGATTTAGATTCACACACACACACACACACACACACACACACGCACATACACACACACACACACTCACCCAAAGGATAGAGATTTATCATATACCTACTTCCCTGACACATGCATAGCCAACCCCATTATCAATGTAACCCACCATGAAAGAATATTTGTTACAAATGATAAACCTACATCTATATGTCATTATCACTCAGAATCTAGGCTTTATATAGTGTACTTTGTTAAGGTTGTACATTATAAGGGCTTGGGCAAATTTATAGTGACATGTATATGCATGAGTAGTTTCACTACCCTAAAAATCCTCTGTGCTCTGCTTATATTACAATCCTCCAAAACATATTTTCAGAATGCTTTCTACTTGGTTTTGCTTTTGTTACTATTTGTCATTGTTTCCTCCATCATTACTGTATTCATATTATTTGAAGTTCAAAATTGTATCTTGCCTTCTGTTTATTTTTTGCTATACTGTAGATAGCATCTAAGATACAAATGCTAAAACTATGTATTAATTTAATTTTAAATGTAAGCATACATTGTAATGGGAATATTAATATTTAATCATATCTGTATTTATAATAAGATATTAATAAGAGAACACATTATCACAGAACGGAAAATAGGAAACAAAGAGATTAGAAATATATTCCTAGGTTAGACAGCTAGAAAACAAAAGCGTTTTGGATTTGACTCCCATTTTGGCATAATATAAAATCCATTTACTTATATTTATCTTGCCCCAAGGTTCTAGTTGGAATTTGAAAGCAGACTACAGTGCAAATCCTAGCTTCCCTAGCTAATTAAGTTAGAATAAGGTATTTAACTGCGTGAACTCCAACATTCTCCTACTATTCTCAAAGTTGCTATGCAGGAACATCACATGTATTGTGTATGCAAAGTGTGGGGTTTCTAATCTGTGATATAGAAGCCAGAGAGCACCAAGAACCCAAACTAGTAGCCTGGGTTTTCTATCTTACACTGTTATCTCCATGGTATCCTGATCAAGATTTCCATTCTCCACCAAAGGATATCAACATTGCTAGAATTCTTCACTTATCTCCATCCTAATAATAAATGTCCATCAACTCAAGGAAGTGGGCAAAGAAATTGCTATATGCAAAATGTTCTTCTCTCAAATACCAGCAAAAAGTACATTCACTGGAAAACTAGTAGTTCTGACAATTATGGCAGAGAAATAATCCAGGTAATTATTTTACATCATTGTGGAAATAAATAAATAATAGATAATAAAATAGTTTAAATAAAATAATATTCCCAATTATACTTAATGTATTATCACTAAAACTATATATAATTTTAATTACTAATAAAAAACATTTTCATAGACAATTCATTTTTCATATGAAGAACCCATTTTACTCTTCTAGGTATTTTGAAATGAGGAAATGGTATTGTAAAAATTAGTCCATATACTAAACCACATACTTTCAAATTCGGTCATACTTCATTTCCTTTACCCACTTCCACCTCTCTGAGGCATATGGTAAATAAAGACAACCCTACTTCCTCCACTACAAGAATTCCCCACTATCCTTGAGTGGGACAACTCCAGCTCCTTATGGTATCTGCTTGGATGGCGATAATCTGATGTCAGACAACTCTAATTTAAAGTCTTAAAGTGATAAAAAAAAAATAATTGTGATACTTAGCTACTAAAAGTGTGCTTGCCTATAAAATGTTCTCTGTCAATATTGAAAGTCTCTCTCTCTCCCTCTCTCTCTCTCTCTCTCTCTCTCTCATATGAAATAAGCTTTTGTCTTTGAGCAGAAGAGGGGGACACTTCTGGTTAAGCTTCTGGCATGGTTTCAGATTATTGTGGCTCCAGTTTTATTGTTATGCACTTGTATTTAAGAAATTCATAAACCTGCCCCAGTCAACTCACACTACTCACACTTAAGCTTTACTCCTAAAAGAAACAAAGAGGATTCCCAAAAGAAGATAAATTCTTTTGATAACTTCAGATGAAATATATCATCTCCTCTGCAAATACAGAGCAATAATGTGATGTTTCTGTGAACTGCCAACTGATTTCAAAATTTGTGGTGCTCCTAGGGATTAATAAACATTGATAGATGCAGTATAAATGTTTATCCAATTTTATTCAGAAAATAATGTCCTTAAGACATTTTTAGATATCAGTCATAAATCGGGCATAATTTGTATCCACATGCTTATCAGTCTAATTAAATAAGTGCATAAGTAATCAAATATCCGGCTGGATTTCCTTTTATAACAATATAACAGTCCTCACAATCATGTTCTGAAATTAATTTAAAACCGCTCAATTTTCAAAAGTCCAATTAATAGCCCGGTGGTTGGGCACATGCCTTCTGAAAAATCATATGAAATGCCTTCTCTTAAATGCTGGGTCCTCTTCCTAGTATTCACCTCTCTAAGTCTCAGAACCCAGTACCTGAACTTTGATCTGAAGTTTTAGCAGAATTCCTTGTCACCGAATAAATCCCAGTACATACACAGAGAATATTTTTTGAAAGTAGAAGGAACTTTATTACTTGAGTTATGGTTATAAATGATAAATTTATTTTTATTTAGGCCCATGACACATGTAGCTACCAAAAATATCAGCTTTAAGAAACACCTGCATCCAAACCAGTTGAGAGACTCTATTACCTACTGACTCTCAAGTTTGTACCTAATACTTAAGTTCCCTCCTTTTCAACTGTATCTTTACTGCTTCTGAAATATGCCTTGACCACAATTAAGATAATGCATTGAGCATATATTACTGCTTCCAGTGTGTGTGATTTTTGTTTCGGAAACTCCCACTGGGAATGCCCAGGGAATATTTAAACTGAAATTGAGATAAAATATATGCCTTTATTAAACTTTACAAAAGAGTTTCCTAGGCAAGTGTACTTTTCAATACTTTCATTTGTGCATTATAGTCTTATATTATCGTGTACTTCAGAATGATAGTGACATACATGCACATAGGACTCGGTGAGTTTTCTCCCAACTCCCTCCCCACTTCCCTCTTCCCCATATAAGATATTGAGATTGGCATTAATGTTCCACATATGTATGCTATATCAGTGAAAGTGTTTCCATCATTAATTCTCCCTCTTCCCCCTCCCAAAAACCACTTCCATCACTCCACTAGAGTTTTTTCTCTGTTATATAAAGTCCCTCTTGAATCCTAATTTCTCCCTAGCTTCCACATATGAGAGAAAACATATGACCCTTCACTTTCTGTGACTAGCTAATCTCATTTAACCTAATGTTCTCCAGGTCCATCCATTTTCCTGCAAATGACATAATTTAGTTCTTCTTTATTGCTGAGTAGAATTCCATTGTGTGCATATCCCATATTTTGTGATCCATTTCATCTGCTGATGGATACCTGGGTTGATTCTATAATTTGGCTATTATGAATCATGCCACTATAAACATGGATATGCATGTATTACTATAATATTCTGATTTTAGTCTCTTTAGAAATACACCCAGCAGTGGTATAGCTGCATCATATGGTGGATTCAGTTCCAGTTTTCTGAGGAATCTCCACATTGATCTCCATAGCAGCTACACTAATTTGCAGGTTTTGTTTTTGGTCTAAAGCTTTGATGTCTACAAAGTCAAATTTATTGTCCATGGAGGATGAAAAGGAACTATATCAGAAAATACAAATAACACAAATATAGGCAATTTGAAGTGGAAATATGCTAGCTTTCTTAATACAGTAATTTTTTGTTAAATGATCCCATTAGAGAAAGAGTTTATCCCAACTTAGGGATAAAACTAGAGAAAAAGTTTATCCCAACTTGGGGATAAAACTAAGACCATATTTAAAGGCATTTCAGTATATTTAGTAACTTAGCAATTTACCCAATATTAACATGAGACAGGTTACTGGTGCATTATTTTAACCAGTTATATGAATAGCTGATGACAGTAAACTAATTGTATGACTGCCTAACAAAATAGAAATTTACCACCATGAAAGTATTAAGATCTGTACCAATCCAGCCAAAAACAAACCTATTTTGTCTACTTGCCTTTATCTACCATTGCATTTTTTCCCTGGTATCAATCTTCTAATCACCAATACTGATGGACTTACGTTGTTTTGCATACTCTTGTTTGTGAAATTTTACAGCTTTAACTATTTATCCTCCTTCTTAAAACCCTCCCAAAATTTTGGGTTCAATGATTCAACATTATAATAGTTTCCACCTCATATTTCTGTATTATTTAGCAGAAATATTTCCCTCAATCCTTATCTGACACCTCTTCTTCTGATTAATATAGGCATTCTGCATGTTCACTTTACCCCTCACCCAACTTTCCTCCCTCAATTCCCTGTCTCCTTTGGCCTCATAAACTCCAAATTTAAATAATCTGTTAATATAAATGGTTCACAAATCTACTACTAGTCTTACCCTTTGTGTTTGTGTTATACAATTCTAAATACATCCTGCAGGGTTGGTGGCCTCTAAATGTCCCAGTGGAACACCCATCTCAACAGGTTTACATCCAAACCAATTAATCTTACAGTCTCAAAATAATTTGCCTGATATTTTTATTTCTTTTTATTATAGCATAGTTTATTCTCTTTCCTCCATCCATTAAGCATTAAACTTAAGCATAATTCCTGAATCATCTCTCTACACAGCTTGATCACTTTCCCAACTCTAAATTTTTTCTAATACAATAGTTTATATATCAGCTTTCCACTTAGTTGTGTTGCCATCATCCAGGCTGAACTTCTTATGTTATTATTTGGTTTACCGATTTTTCCATTTCTATCTGCCCTGGAAAATTGTATTCTATTTATATACAAGAGACTTTCCTATTGCTTACAAAAAGAAATACAACCATTCAAAATCCTGTAAAGTGTGAACCAATTCTGTATCTTAAAGCTTATTTTTTATGTACGATTCCCAGCTAAATTTTATAAATACTCTGTTGTTCAAAACACTTGTCTATTGCCATTCACCAACAATTGTCACCTGGGGTATTATTTTCCTAACACTCAAATTCAGTATATCCCAATGTTACTTCAACAGTTAACTGGCATCCCAGTTCCTTCATGGTACCCCTCATAATCCCATTACCAGGTCAGTTGGAATTGATCTCCTCACTGCCCCCAAACTCTTATCTTAATTTCTCGACAAAATTTCCAGCATCTGTAGGCACTACAGATGAATACCTTACCATAACAAGGGGTCAAAATAACTTGATAAAGAGCACTTAATAAGCAATGTTGGAATATACTGCTTTAGCTCTTATTCTTAACCAAAGGAAATGTCGATCTTCTTTACATTTAAATTGCCCAGCAAATAACATGTCTGTGTTTCTGAGTTCCTAGTGATCAAATTCTAAACAAGTTGCATCTGTGCTAATGAGGGTTTATTATGTCATTATAAGATTTTAGTTAAAATATATGATCATTTGTTCTTTTGGATGGCTTAGAAATTAATTAAGTACAAGCCTTTTTAAAATTTCTCCTTGAATAGTAGAATTACAATGCATATTTTTAAACTGTTCTAATCTACTTTCTTTAGACAACAGGAAGAAAGATGTCATTCAAGGGTGTTTTGATTATGTCATTCAAAATAATTTCAAATGAAGGCCACAACTTGCAGTCTGCTGAATCCAAACATCTGTTTACCCTTAATTGTCACCCATAAATTTACTTCTATAGTCTGCAGCTTTAATCAAAGGATACAGAATGGAGCAGAACTCTCTGAGAATTAAGTTTGTCTATGCTGCATTATTCTGTATTTATGATGACATGTAGATTTTCCATAAAAAGAAAAATCCTTAATTTATAAAGGGTGAGTAGAAATGGTGTATAAATGTTCCTCATGTTTAAATTTAGAGTTCTTCAAAAAGTCCAGAGTGATTCTTTTCTGTTGCTAGGGAGGTTAGTACTCTATAGCCTCTAGGCATTTGTATTTAATTGAACATTGAGTGATCTTTTAAAAAAATCATATTGTTTTCTACTTGTGATTTTTGGCATTTTATTCCCTTAAGAAAAGCAAAGAATACTGTCAGTGGTCATGTAATCCTCAACAGATATATGTTCTAATACTCTTCATTCTACTATAAAATTAACTAAGTTGGCACATGCCTACAATTCCAGGTACTTAGGAGGTTGCAGCAGGAGGAGCACAGGGTTGAAGTCAATCTTGGTAATTTGGGAAGTCTCTCAAAATAAAAAAGTTGCCAGGCGTGGTGGCATACGCTTGTAATCCCAGCATTTGGGAGGTGGAGACCAGAGGATCCGGGTTCGCAGCCAGCCTCAGCTACCTAGTGAGGAATTCCAAAACTTAGTGAGACCCTGTTTCAAAGTAAAGAATAGAAAATAGGGCTGGGGGTATAGCTTGGAGGTAGAACACCCCTGGGTTCAATCCCCAGGATCACAAAAAAAAAAAAAAAAAAAAAAATTAAATGTGTCAGGGAGTTGAAAGTACTCTTGAGTTTGATCCGCAGTACCACACACAGGGACACACAAAAAAATGGATAAGCTTTTTTTTGAAGATCCTAAGGAAATACTAAAAGAAACTTGACATCAGGTTAGCTTACTGATAATATAGTTCTATGACAGACATTGAAGACACTTATTTTGAAACTCAGTTAAGTGATGGTCAATTGCAGAGGACTTTATATTGGTTAATACACTTTCATCTAAACCCTGTGAAATTTTGAAAGTTAAGAAAATGAATTCTAGCCGGGTGTGGTGGCACACGCTTGTAATCCCAGCATTCAGGAGGCTGAGACCAGAGGATCCAGGTTCGCGGCCAGCCTCAGCTACCTAGTGAGGCACTCCACAACTTAGCGAGACCCGGTTTCAAAATAAAGAATAAAAAATAGGGCAGGGGGTGTAGCTCGGAGGTAGAATGCCCCTGGGTTCAATCCCCAGTACCGAAAAAAAGAAAAGGCTCCAACAAGAAAATGAATTCTTCTGTGTCTAAATACAAAGCTAAATTCAGGTTTATGCAAGTTAGGAGTTTTTAACTTCAGATGGATTATTCTCTCATTATTAGCATAATCCTGTCACATTGCTTATTTTCAAATTATCCATTATATTTTTCTAGTTACTGAGAATACAGGTCAATTTTCCTGTGTTTCTTGTTACTCTGCAGATTTCCAAAACCCTTCTTCTCTTTTTTCATTCTGAAACCACTAATACTATAATGATCTTTGGCATTATTCCAGTTTGAAGGTGTGATGGATGTGATCAATGTCCAAAAGCCTAATTGTGTCCTTAAAATGCTTATGTTTTATGGGAGTTTTGAAATGTTGTCATGATCCTGATTTCTACATAAAATAGTTATCTCACCTAATATTGAAAAGGCATCATTAGAGGCATGAAGTATAACTTTTATCAGATAATGCATACTTTATAGACTTGTTTCATTTGATATTCAATACAACCAAAGAGTTAAGAAATAGTATTTAAATTTGACAAGAGAAAAAATTGAAATCATTAATTAAAAACATTTTTAAGTTCTTATGTGCAAGAATGATGGGTATTGATTTTAAACCTATGACCAACATATGTGACTGCACCTCTTCAACTATATCCAATGCCTGGATAAGAAACTCCAAAAATTCAGGGTAGCATTGGAACGAGAATGACTCACATTCAGTAGAGCAGCAATGGTTGTACTTTCAGCCATCTTTATCAGGCATCCATTTGAAAAAATAAGTCTTTTGCATATTGTTTTTCAAGGTAAAGTTAGAGCCCAAACAAGAAGTAGACTACGGTGGTGCTTTGGGAACAGCCCAATGGCTAGCCTTTGGTCTCTTTGCCTTTCAATTCAGAAGCTACTGAGAGTTTTCTTCCATTCCCAGGAAATAAAAGTAATATCCCACCTGTCCCTTTGCCCATATGGTAGCACGTGACTTCTAAATAAAGGGGGTATTAGTTCATCTATTTCAAATGGAATTTCTGAATTCTTTCTGCCTTAGCCTGAAAAGACATCTTTCTAGTGTATTGACGAAGATTAGATGTTCTAAAGGCAAAATTCACTTGGAAAGCAAGAGCCCAATTTGGTGCCAAATATTCTTTCCAAATAGTGACATTATAATAATTCCAATAAATATGTTTTGACTAGTATCTACATAGCAGGTATTACTCTGAGCACTGCAGGAAATGCTTATGCAAATTATATACAAACCCTGCCGTCAAGAACTATGAAAAATTAATGAGAAAATTATAATTTGTGAATAAGACTAAGGAAGAATTTAAGACACGTTCATAAATAGAGTACACAAGGTATTCTGGATTTCCAAAAGGGGAACAACTGGTAATGTTACCAGGTAAGTATGAATATTAAGGAGATTCACAGGCAGTATTTGCTGAGGAGTTTCTGGAGTTGAATATTTATTTATGACACAAATATTAATGCATCATCATATATGGGTTACTTCCTAGGCTCTACACTCTCCCTTTAAAGAGAATTAGATATAGCCCAGTTCTCAAAAAGACATAGAATAGGAAAGACAAACTAAAGATCTCATAAAATGTTACAAGTTCTATGATGGTCTCATATAAAGCACAGTGCTAGAGTACACAAAGGAGAGTGGTCATGTCTTCTATGTGGGAACAGCAGGAAAGATTCACAGAGTCAGTGAACTCATCCCTTACCTACACAACTATAGGAACTTGCTTTGGTGCACAAGACAACACAAATATTCACTGAAAACTAAATGTCCCTAGGTTGCCACTAAGAAAAGCAAAACAACTAGACATGAGATAGAAATAAAGGGATTAAGTGCCATGAAAAGGTAAAAGGTCTGCTGGTATACTTATTTTTTTCTGTTAATGCTCTAGCTATTATAAAATAAATCTAAGGAAATATCAACATTTAAACTTCATCTATTTTAAAGTCCTTGTCTTCCCAATCAAAATGCATGATCACGATGAAGCATAGCCAAGAATCTGGTCAAATAAAAATCTCAATTAAGCGCAATTCACAATAGCCAAATTACGGAATCAACCTATGAGTGCATCAACAGACGAATGAATAAAGAAAACACAGTGTATATACATAATGGAATTTTACTTGGACATAAAGAAGAAGAAAATTCTGTCATTTTCAGAAAAATGGATGGAGCTAGAGAATATTGTGTTTAGTGAGATCGGCCAGTCTCAGAAAGTCAAGAGTCACAATGCTTGCCCTCATATGTGGAAGATAGAACAAAAATAGGAAATGAAAGGGACTTCATGAAAATGAGACCAGTAGAATAGTGGAAGGGGATCAAAGAAGGAAGTAGAAAAGTAAAAGAAGGCTAGATGAAGGAAACAGTTAAAATAATGCTATGGCCATATATGAAGGCATCACCAACAATCTCACTAACATGTATAGGGAGAAAGGGTCAGTGGGGTGGGATCTGGAGGGAAACACACCAAAGTGATGCCTGCAATCTCAGTACTTGGGAAGCTGAGGCAGGAGGATTGCAGGTTCAAAGCCAGCCTCAGCAACTTAGGCTGTCAGCAACTTAGTGAGACCCTATTTGCAAATAAAAAATAAAATAGGGCTGTAGACATAGCTTGGAGGTAGAATACCCCTGGGTTCAATCCTCAGGACCACACAAAAAAGTATTAAGTTCTGCTCATATTTATAAATTTTAGAGTACATTTTTCTTCCAAATCTTTTTTAAAGCAATCAATATCAACTTACTTAACAGCAAATTTTTAAGGTTAAAGATTATTCATTTCCACAGATTTAGAACCCTTTAGATAAACAGGAATACCATTTAGTTTATAGGGATTTTTTTTTTTTTTTTGCCTAAAAAAGAGTAGCACTTAAAGATATTATTTCATACTTGAACTGCATTGTGTTTTTCACCCACTGGCAGCTGTGTATTATCTGAGGAGCAGAATGGGGGAATGTGCCAAGGAAGAAAGTGATTCTACCAGGAGCATATGTTTCCAGGTCTGTAACAAATATCGAGGGTGTGTAGGCAGAGCACCATTTGCTATGCAGTATTTAAGAATTGAGGACCAAGTTGCTTTAATTATTTGGCAATTCACACAAACAGTAGGGCACATTTTAAGAAATGCCAGTGCAATGAGAAATTTTCAGTCACCTACAAATGAATCAGATGAATAACAACTCTAATTCACTTCAGTCCCTACAAAGAACTCGTATGTGTGGCTTTTTGTATAGGCATAACTAAAAATCTATTTTTGTCCCTTTCATTTCTCTTTTCATCATTAACTGGACCTATTACTCTTTTATGCTTCAACAGAAAATATGTCCACAATAAGATGTTGCTCAACAGATGACTAAAGGCCATTAGTTGGTGAAAGTTGTTCCTGCTTTTTTATGTAGGCCAAGAACATAGAGGAAATTAAAATGAAGCACTCAAAACTGATCTTATGTATGTGTCAAAAATAGCAGTTCTTGAAATAATGATTTTATTGTGCTTTGCAATTACTAACTCAAGAGCCATTATTCCAAAATCCATATGGCATCATACCATAACAGTAGCGATGAAAAGAGAACTATCTACCTATAGGATATGTTCATGAGAACTGAGTCATACTAAAACTGCTTAAATAGATATAAATGTCTTAGTTTAACTCTCTACCCAATCTCTCCGACCTTTCCTTGCATTAACCCTCAACTAAATCATGGAGTTTTAGAGAAGCTAACATAATTACTAAGGTTTGTGCTTTCTTTTCTTAATTTCTTCTGCACAATTGCTCCCTGAAAGTGCTTGGAATAGCCTCTACCCCTTCTCTTTTTTACCTTATCCATCCTTGAATAGACTGCTAGCACACTGGCATAATCACAAGGTCTCTGAACCCTTCAGTCTTCTCCCTGCTCTGAACCTGTATGCATGTGAACCTTAGAATGTGACAATCCCAATGCAAGGACAAGCAATGACACCCCCAGAATATCTTTTAAGGTGGAACAGAGAAGGTGGTAAATTGGCAATATGGGAAGGGGTTTTGGAGAATTTAAGTATAGCTGCTTCCTAAACCAGCACAATTTTTGCTTGACTTTTAACTGCTAGTCAATAAATCCAGAAACATGTCCTACAGAGATGTATTTAGAGTTCATGTAGGACTATGAAAATACTTGGATGGCCATAAACTCTCATAAGCCACCTCTTGGTGCTTCCATATAGGACAACAATGCTGTCTTACTCTCGCTTGAGTTGCATTTGAAGAACGCCAACCATAATGTAGTGTAAATGCTAAGAATCATGTGAAGATTTATAGACTGAATGAAAGAATGACCTCCAGACTTGGTTAGATGCTCTGATTACAGTCCCTGCAGCATGTCTTTTTTTTTTCATACACATAAAATACTCTGTTTTTCTATGTATATGGAAATTACTTTTAAAGGTCTAGCTCTCCAACCATACTGGATGTGCCATGATCAGGATCATATATCTAGCTCTATTCTCCACTTTATCCCCACTGTCTTTCTAACACAGTGTTTGCAACTTGAGTGAACTCGCTACTGAATAAGTGAGTGAATGAATACCAGGTCTCTATTAAATACAGGCACTGCACTGATCTAAATCTACTAGTATCTGTCCCTTAAATATTTAGTTTGGGAACTTCAGTATCATGAAAATGTAGATAAACTGGAAGACATTCAGAAAAGAATAAAGAGGAAGCATATTTCAAGAGAAAAGATTTTAAACATTCAATACCTAAACACGGATAAGTTAAAACTGTGAGGAAAATGAACATATTCTGAACATTCTGGAAGTTAAGTCTGGCCAGCATAGTAAGAGGGCACAGAGGAGTCATGAAGCTCAGACTGGCTGGTCCTACAAGCCTCAAGAAGTGAGTCTCACTCCTCAAGAAATGAGGCACAGCACAGATGCTTATAGGTATATTTTTCAGCCATCGAGATTTCCTGAGGTTACCTAGTGGTTCTCTGGCTATGTCTTCCCCAAAAAGACACATGTTGGTCCTGGTGGGTGGAAGCCCATTCTTACTATTGCTTGCTGCAAAACAAATCATGGGGGAAAAACCATTTCATATTCCTTGGTCATATACCCTTTCTCCTTTCAAAATAAATTATGTCAGTTTTTAAAATAAAGGCATTTTAGATTAAAAATCTCTTTGCATTGAAGACTATAGGGTTTTCCAAGAAGTCCCCCCCCCCAAAAGTTGAGATACTTTAAGTATTAGTATAATGTCAAGCCTATTGTAGACGATAAAAATGTTAGCAGAGACTGATGTTATTATCAAATTAACATCACACTGAATTTTATTTTTATACTTGTATTGGTGCATTGTAATTATACATCATAGTGCAATTCAAAGTGTTACATTCATATATGAACATGTATCACTTAATGTATTTTCTTCTGTATCCCCTCTGCAGCTTCTTCTGCTCCTATACATCTTAGTAATTGGTAGTGGTACTTTCATATATGGAAATAATATTATTTGAACTATTTCCTTTCTCAATCCTTTTTTTTTTTCATTCCTTACCTCTCACTTCAAATGTCCTCAATTATTCTACTGGTCTCTCTTCATTTATCTGAAATTCTTTAGTTTCTTACTTTCCTGGATATATTTCTGGATATGAAAGAAAACATATGACCCTTGAGTCTCTGAGATTGTCTAATCCCATTTAGCTAAATATTCTATAGTTCTACCCATTTTTCCTTCTTTATGACTGAGTAAGGCTTTATTGTGTGTGTATGCTACATTTTATTTATTCATCTGTTGATGGACACCTAGGCTGGTTTTGTAATTTGGCTATTGTGATTTGTGAGAATAGTATGCATGTGTGAATGGATATGAATGTATCACTATAGTAGTGTAACTTTAATTCTATAGGAAAGATACTAGAGAGTGATTATCTGGGTCATATGGTGGTTCAGTTCCTAGTCTTTGAGGAGCCTCCATATTGATCTCCATAGCAGTTGTACTAATACGCAATCCCACAAACAATATGAGTTTCTATTTTCCCACATCCTCAACAGTATTTATTATTGGGTTTTTGTTGTAATTTTTTTGGTGCTGGGGATTAAACTCAAGGGTGCTATACCTCTGAGCTATACACTCTTGCTAAGTTGCTAAGACTATGATCAGGTTAGAGATCACAGGTCTCTAACCTGTGATCCCTCTGTCTCAGCCTCACAAGTACTAGAATTACAGACATGTGTCATCATATCCAGCTTTATTGTTTGTAGTCTTGATGAATGCATTTTAACTGAAGTTATATATAATTTCAGTATAGTTTTGATTCTCATTTCTCTGGCTGCTAGTGATATTGCACATTTTTTTCATACATTTACTGGCCATTTGTATTTCTTCTCTTGAAAAGTGTCTATTCAGTTCAGTTGCACATTTTCTGATTGGGTTATTTTTGGTTTTGTTTTTGGTGTTAAGATATTTGAGTTCTTTATATATTCTAGATATTAGTCCTCTTTCAAAGGAATAACTGGCAATGATTTTCTCCCATTCTTCATGTTATCTTTTCAGATTTTTAATTATTTTCTTTGCTGCACAGAGTATTCATTGAATCAAATCATGCCTTGGATAGATTCAAAATGTTCTACAAGTTATCAAACATAATATTTCAGGATACTATGAATTATAACTTGATAAATTCTGGGAATAAACACAACTAACACTAATATGTTGAATTACCTTCATGACTCCATTTTGTTATGTTTAAACTTGATTTTCAAGCTACTATGACATTGTAGAAGTTCATCAGACAACAGATATGTTCCCAATTACTATAAAAAACATTAATAAAGTATTTTCAGAGTAATCATTTTAATTATCCCCCAGTTCTATGAAATATCAAAAGTGTTTTAATAGTCCTCTGTTTTTAGATAACAAATCTGAAATAATATGACATGTGACTTGGCTAAGATCACTTGGGGGTTGGTGGCATCTAAGACTTGGAGCCATATTTCCTGGTAACTAATTCACAGTTCTGTTCAATTTAATATGAAGTTATCAGTTTTGTTTTGAATTTTTATCTTTACACACACAAAAAAAATCAATGTTTTAATACCACTGCCATAGCACAATTTCCTTATATGCATAAGAGTATCTTAATGGTAAATAATCAATATTGATTATCAAGAGAGTTAATATGAAAAATTATATATTTATATCTAGCTCTACTTCATATGTCTACCGAAAATGCATTAGCATTCTAGATGATAGATTCATAATTTTGACTTTGATGATATCCATTTCTCAAGTCTGACCTTTATGGATTTTTAACATGAAAGAAGAAGCATTATGTTGAGTAACAGGAAAACAATTTAATAAGCATCATGTTGACTTTATGCTTTAATATTTTCTAACTTAACTGTTCTTTCCTTTGTTTTAAAAGGCTAGCTCAGAGGTAGAATATCCCTGGGTTTATTAATCAGTAACACACACACACAAACACACACACACGATGAATTCTGATATCCTGATTAATACTAAATATAAAAATGCAACATTTCTGCATCCAATCTAATGTTTTTTTCCTTTGTTTTAAAACAAAGGAAAGAGCAGTTAAGTTAGAAAATATTAAAGCACGTTTGTGAAATAATAGTTCTACATTCCAGATAAAACAGTGCTCCACTGGTTTCTTGTTGTCAGTAATAATTAGTGTTTAGAAGTTCCTTGGTATTAGAACTTACTTAAAAATAGCAGTCTGGCATAGTGGAAAAAACATTAGATTGGATGCAGAAATGTTGCATTTTTATATTTAGTATTAATCAGAATATCAGAATTCATCGTGTGTGTGTGTGTGTGTGTGTGTGTGTGTGTGTGTGTGTGTGTGTTACTGATTAATAAACCCAGGGATATTCTACCTCTGAGCTAGCCTTTTTTATTTTTATTTTTTTTATTTTGAAATAAGTCTCACTAAGATAACAACCACTAGCCTCATACCTGGGATCCTCCTATCTCATTCTCCCAAGTACTGGGATTGCAGGTGTGCTCTACCCCAACTGACGAGACTTTATTGTCTTGAGAAAAACCCCCTCACTGTTGATTCCCTTTACTTATAAAACACGAACCCATAAAATTTGCAACAATGTTCAGAAATCTTAGAGTTTTATTTTGTAAGGGTTAGTTGTGTGTCAAAACAGAGAATTGAAGCAACTTTCAATATATTTAATATGAAAATTAACATGGATGCAGAGAAGTCTGTGGATAAAATAGGTAAAATGTGGGATTGTCTGAATTTGAAGAGAAAGAAGTTGAAGAAGTCAAATATAACTTCTAGGACTTATGTCAGTGAATGAAAGTGAAAAATGATAATGTGAAGGTTTTAAGGGTATATGAAAGAGAAATATGAGTTAAACTTTGAAAATAGAATTTATTATGTTTCTCCTTCATATAAGACACTGTGAACTGGAATATTCTAGAACTCCTAGTTGATGCCAGGACTAGGGCAGCAGCCTTAAGAGGCTTTGAATAGATTTGAGAATTTAAACTATGGATTAATGAGTCCTTCTCTGAAAAATTAGAGATAAAAAGGAAAAAAGAGCCAAGGTGATGGTCATAGACCAAGTCCACTCATAGATATCTAGAAGATACATCAGTAAATGAGGCTGGAAAAGAAATCTCTGAAAGAAGGAGTCAGTGAATTGTCATGGAGTGTGCAAAGAGATATTTCTCCAAAATTAATGGAGTAATCAGTATAAGATAGTCATACAAATTTAGATCTTATGTCTCTTTACAAGTCTTAATACTTAATATTTTCCCTCTATCATTTATCTGTGCCATGGTGACAGTGAGGATTTTGTAAAATGAAAATTGAATATTTCATAAGATTCACTTTTAGACATTAATACATATTCACCTAATTCTCACATTAGGCTAGGTTTCAATAACCTAACTCAAGGGAAGGCAAATCAATATGTAATTCTATGGATCAAAATGAAATGCTATGTTTGAATAGTTGAATATAGTGCTGGCACAATATTTTTCACATCTATATAAATTTTATTTCAGTTAAATAAAATTTTTGACATTCTGCACTTTGCCAGACAGCATGGCAAGAGCAAGTTATGAATGGACAGAACTAAAAGGTATGAATGGACAAGACTAAAATACAAGGTAGAATATGGTCAACCTGGATAACAATTAAAAGAACACAAACAAAGCATGTTGGAAATTCAGGAAAGAGGAAGATCATTCCAGGTTAGTTGATTGGAAGAAAGTGTGAAGAAGTGACATTTAGCTGATCCAGTAAAGAAGCAGGATGTTGATAGATGAAGATACTGACAGGGATAGAGAGTTTCAGATTAAAAAACAAATGGACTAGAAAAGGCCCTGAAGAAGTAGAATCAGCTGTATCTTCAGCATTTAACTCAGTCCTTGCAGAAGGTAGGTGCTCCAAATACATTTGTTCTACCAACAAAGTATTTAATAGCTAAATTGCCATGCAAGCCTTGGAAAATCACATGATTCAATTAGATGTAGATTACATCAAGGCAAATAAAATTAGTTTTATTTACTAATAATGTTATTGCTTTCTGCTCACCCCTAAGAGTTATCTGGAATGGACTTCTTCACTGAAAATTTTGAACTCAAACTGCACACGCCTTGCTAAAAAAAAAAAAAAAAAAAAAAAAAAATGGAATTGTTGTAAATTATGAATGAGATTATTTGACCAGAAAAATATAGTTTCCTATGTGACATGATAGAACATAAATAGCTATTGAAACAGCAAATTTTTGAAAATGTATATATTGATTATTTTAGAAGATGTTTTTTCAAGGGTTGAATGTTGTATTCACTTAAAATGTGTGCAATAACTACATTCATCTTGAGGTGCAATGCTTAGTTCTTCACTCAGCAAGAGCTTCAGAACTAGTGACCAGTTTAATAATTTTATGCATAAAAGTGAAGTGAGAGCCGGCCATGGTGCACATGCTTGTAATCCCAGCATTTGGGAGGCTGAGACTGGAGGATCTGGGTTCGTGGCTAGCCTCAGCTACCTAGTGAGGCACTCCGCAACGTAGTGAGACCCGGTTTCAAAATAAAGAATAAAAAATAGGGTTCGGGTGTAGCTCAGAGGTAGAATGCCCCTGAGTTCAATCCCCAGTACCGAAAAAAAAAAGTGAAGTGAGTTATAAATATGAGTGTAAACCATCAAATATGATCCTAACAGCTGTTCAATCCTCTTAGACTCAGCCAATAATTTGCTACCAAGCTTTGTGACAAATTGCTGAAAATGAGGTTGAAAACAAAGCAAAATAAATAAATAAACAGAATGGGGCAACCCTGCCTAGAAGGGAGGGAGAAGGGTCCATGAGCCTACATACGATAGATAGATGTTAGATAGGCAACATGGAGGAACCAAAGGAATAAAATATGCCAAAACATGAAGAAATATGAAATATTTGAAAGGCTACAAAGAAACTAGTTCTTGTAGGGCATAGAGTGAATTCTAGAAAGAAGCTGGATATAGAGGAAAGTAGGCACAATGGAGTTCCATTATAAAGGAATTTCCAAGTAGTTAAGAGGATTTGGAACTGATATGGAATACAATAGAAAAAAATAAAAAACCTTGGCTAGCTGAGTGACATAATGAAATATGACTATTTTTTGTTTGGGAAAACTGCTCTGAAAGCAATGTGAATGCAAAATTGGAAGAGAAAGTAGATTTGGTTAGAAGGAGGTGATGGCAGAATGAAGTGGTGGGGATGATTAAGACCTAACTAGTGGAGGACAGTAGGAATAAGGCAGAAAGAGGAAAGAAGGTCTACACTGTAACAGTACCTAGGGCAGTGTTGGAAGAAAAGGTGGAATGGGAAGATTCTAAGATTCAGAAAATAAGATATCTAAAGGGGATGCCAGGTAAAGGAATGACTAATTGGGAAGATCTGACTTTATGCAAAGATCTGATTCATTTTTGGACATTATCATTTTGAGGAGGCTGAAAGAACACACAGATGAGGATGATTTTTTTTTCTGTTATAGTTTAAACGTAAAATGTCCCTTGGACC
This sequence comes from Graphiurus murinus, assembly GCA_004027655.1. Taxonomy (NCBI): domain Eukaryota; kingdom Metazoa; phylum Chordata; class Mammalia; order Rodentia; family Gliridae; genus Graphiurus; species Graphiurus murinus. Next base: position 37,297 of record PVLC010002636.1, on the reverse strand, counting down.
TCACGCTTTGGAGGCAGCCATGCTCAGAGGTGGGTCCCTGCAAGTGTGGTCTCTGAAGGCAGGTCTTGGCTGGAGATGTGCCCCTAGGGGTACAGTCTGGAAGGCTATATATGTCCGTCACTCCCTTCCCTTGCTCTCTTTACTTCCAATCATCATGTCCTGAGGACCCACAGTCCAGGCTTCTTCTTGGAAGCCAATCTGACATGGACTGAAAATCTCTAAAATTGTTAACAAATAAATCTCCCTTCATCTAAAGTTTTGTTTTGTTTTTTATGTCAGGTGTTTGGGTTATAGCAGTGAGAATGCAGACTGAAACAGTTTCAGTTTAAAAAGTGAGTCTGCGGGTTGAAGTTCCGGTTTAGAAATCATGTGAGTAAATGAGAAAAAAAGTGGTGAGAAGAGATTATGAATGGAGGGCAGAAAGTTCAGTGTTAGAGAAGAACAAGCAAACTAGGAAACAGGTTACAAATGATGGTCAGAATTTGAGAAATAAGCCAGACATGGTAGCACATGCCTAGAATCCCAGTAATTAGGATTATAAGGAAGATCACAGGTTTAAAGACAGTCTCAGCAAGTACTAAGACTCTAAGCAACCTCGTGAGACACTGTTTCAAAATAGAGAAAGGGCTGAGGGGTAGCTAAGAGAATTTCCCTGGGTTCAACTCCCAGTACCACACACACACACACACACACACACACACACACACACACACACACGTACACACACACACACACAAAAGAAATAGGTATATACATTTATTTTATTGCATTTATATAATTTTATACATTACATATAATGTTTGGATTGTTTGTGCAAAGATACATTATCATTATAATGTCATAACATGAAGGGCAGATTTCAAATAGTGAGCAAGAGTTTATGTGAAAATATTAGGAAATATGTGTTCATGGAGTTGTTACTAAAAGAAAGACAAAGATCAGAAAGTTCTAGATAGTCTTTTAGAATAAGTGAGATTTTTCATTTTACTTTTTTGAGATAACTTTGTAGTATTTCCCATTCGCTTCTGTCATTGAGGTGAAGGAAAGTAAGTATTTGTTTTCTAATTTTCAAGACTAGAAGAAACTTGATTATTTTTGAAGGCTGACAGCATAGAGGCTATTAATTTTAAAAATTGAATATGAATGGTGAAAACAGGGGAAATGCAGCTGCTGATGAGGGAGAAATATTGGACACAGACCAAAGTAGAAAACTTTGCTTTGAATCATAGATGTGATATGTCTTCCACATATACTTAATAAAAGGCAGGAAAAGCAAATTTAGGAACACAGAGCCAAAAGATGATGCTTCATTGGAGCTTTTTTTTTATTCCATAATGAAAAAGTTCACTGTCACACACTATATTCAGTGCTTTTTATATGTTTTAGAGTTAAACCACTGAATCTGGAAGAGAATTTTACTTCCTTATTCTGGTCCTGTGCTTCTATAAAATGATGTTCCAAAAGAAGTTTATAAGCCTAGCAGTGTGTTTTGCATAAGAGATGTAGGCATGAGTCTTCAAGCTAGAAACTGTTAAGGAAATCATCCTCAATTAGAAAATATCATATAATTCTGGCCCATGCATTTAAATGGAAATGGTTTCTTAAACTGCCATGGCCCTATACTATTTAAATATAAGAAAATCTCCATTTACTCTGCTCTGACTTGCAAACATACATTTCTCTAATGTTCAGTCTATACCCAGCATAAGCTCTACTACTTCAGGATTTGTCTACTGGTGAAAAAGTATTTTTTAAGGAAATTATTAAATCCTCCTTTCAATACATAGTTTTTAAGGGTACAAATAATATCAACACTAATATAATTACCATGCAAAGAATTATAATATACTTCTGCATAAGATTTTCTTCAAACTCAGCTTTAAAGAAAAATGCTAAGTATCACATCTTACAAAACAAATCCAAGAAAATATTCCTAAATCTGTTTCTTCATTAGCACTGATATATCTCTAAATATGGATAACTTATCCCTAAATTACTTTTTAAATCATATGATCTAATTATTTTAATGTAATACCAAGTGCTTTAATTCCTTTAGATGTAGCAAAACACCAGATGATAAATGTGTTATCAATCAGAAAATCCAACCTCATTCCTCAGTCATTTTTCTATTTTATTTTTATGCTATTTTATTTTCTATATACCTTTCTTAATAGTCCCCCCCACCCAGCTGTTTCCTACTTTTTCATAATCACCCATATTGGATCCTCCATTTGAAATGCCTGTTCTCTCTTATCCAGCTCCACCATACAAATCCTTCCTCTCATATAATATCCAATTAAATGTTATCTTCCTCCATTAACTCTCTGGGACATATTGGTTTGAACTAATAATTTTATCTTATTAATCCTAATGCTCATTACCAGGAAGTAATGTTAGCAGATATTAGATTATTTAATATCATATATATGTATATTAGTAAAGTAAGTGTATAATTGCTCCATCCCCCACCCCTGAAATTCCCAGTAGATTGTAAGATCCTTAACAGAAAGGTTCATTATCTAACACTTCTTAACTCTATTTGACACCAAGTATGTGGTGATATATTGGTACAATTCAATATTTCTATGTTGAGTAAATTTAGGTAAATGTGACTGGTAGTCATGAAAAGAAGAAGAAAACATGAATGTAGTTAGAAAAAAAGTCAATTCCAATTATTGTATAAATATCTATAGTTCAGTATGTTCACCTTCAATAGTAAAATTTTGTGTAATGTTTTACTAAAAATAGTTATAAATTAAGACTATCTTTTATGAGACTGACATTTTTTTGTTCTAAGTTAGCACTAATATAAGTTGAGTCGGGGTGACAGAAAACCTGTTATTATTGCATTCGGGGGTTTTCCTTTTCCAACATCAGTAAATATGTTAGGAGCTATTATGGTTGTTTTTTAGTTGGCTTAAAAGTTTATGGTCCACTTAAGAAAGACATTTATTTCAAGAAGGTGGTCAAATCCTTCAATTAAAATCTACATTTGAAATGCTTTCTCTCCTAAATTTCAACAATATCATGGTGAAATGTGAAGGAAGAAGATAAAAAGAGAATGTTATAGAATATAAATTATTCAATATTGTATCTACATGTATAAATTGGTTTGACTCTTGGAATGAGCTTGATCAGTCATAAAACATTACATGAACTATGGATCACTAGAACATCCTAACAAGCCTATCCATTGTGCATAAATAAAGCCTGTCTTAATTATTAGTGTACATGTGCAGAAAATGCTAGAAGCTGTTATATTACATTCATTTATAGAATTATATTTTAAATGCTACTATTATTATGATAATAAGCTGTAAAAACTAGAAATGATAGTCAAAGCTTCCTTAGGCTTCAGTGAGCATGAATAGTCAGAAGAATTCAAAAGTCACCTATCTACATGAAGTATATTACTTACTAATAGTCATAGTTGCATGGCTAATTCTCATTCAGAGGATGTATGTAAATATATTATCAACCCAGTTTGGAATAAAGTAACTGAATTCCATCAAGTCATTAAAAACTGGTGAGAAAATTAATCAAAATAAGTGATTAAAGCAGATTCATTTTCCCTAAAAGTTCTGACTTCTTGTGGTTTAAGTTCTTAAAACAGAAAGCTACCATATTAAATAATTCAGAAATAAAAATAGTGCTGTGGAAAAAAAAGTTGTGCAAAAAATATCAATTTTTTTTCCATTAGAGAGCCTTGCAGCTTTGTCTAGGGTGTCTATTCCTTGTGTTCTGCTCCAGGTGTCTGGTTGCTGAAATTTTTATTTTATTGTATCTTTTTAAAATGTAGACCTTTGCTTTAGAATAGCCTTAAATCCACAGAAAAGAATCTGCATATACACCATTCCGTTTCCCCTATTTTTACATCTTACCTCAGCCATAAATAATGCACCAATATCAATACTTTATTATTAACTGAAGTCTATACTTTATATACTTTATTCAGATGTCCTTACCCTTTTTTTTTTAACCTAATGTCTTTTTTCTGTTTCAGGATCCTATCCAGGATAGCATGTTCCTATCTAGTTTTCATGTCTCCTTAGGTTCTTTTGGCTGTGACAGTTTCTGAAACTATTCTTGGTTTTGATGACCTTGACAGTTTGGGGGAGTACAGTTTTGACAGTTTTCTGGTAGTGCTGGTCAGGTTTCTCAATTCATTCTTTGAAAAATATCATCATTGGCAGCACATAATTATGGAGCAAGGACTTACAGTCCACTTCCTCGAGGGTAGAATACCTGAATAAATACCCAGGATTATCCTCCTGCATTTATTTATTGATTCAATGATCTCTTTGCATCAGTATGAATTCACAGATACCTGCTTTAAACTTTGGGTTATTATTCAATACTGATTTATTTATTTAGTTGCTCAGTTTGCTCCATCTCTGATCACTGGGAGGTTTTTTATCTTTTCAACTTCCACTCAAGCATTCCTAGTTCTCAGTGGCATTTTCAAGTATCACAATCTTCAGCTTATATCAGTATCACAAATGAGGGTTTCAGGTGACAAAGAAATGTATGTCCTCAAATAAAGTTTTCTATAGCTACAATCAAATGAACACATTCTAAAACAGACCCATCAAGCAACAGTCACAAACTTGACCTTATACACTCTACAAGAAAGTCACAGCAAAATCATTCTAGTACTTTTATTTCATTACTCATGATTTCAAGTATGAATATATAAACTGCTCTAATTATTTCTCATTACTTATTAATGTCATTTATATTTTCCCAAATTTTTTAATGCCCTGGCAAAACATGCTTTTCTTCTTTGACAAAAGAGCTTACCACACTACCTAAGTACTAACTGAAAACCTTTCAGGTATTACGCGAAGCTTTCCACCATATAGTTATGCTTTAAGTTTTAATACTAAAATGATAATTTTCATTGGCTTTTAGTCAATACATATACATAAATTTGCCTTTAATTAAGCTGCTTATTATGAATTATGTAAATTAGCTCTTTGGGATAAATACTCAACAATTTTAAAATATCTCCAGGGAGAAGTTAATAATTTATAATTAATTTATAAGTACTTAAGAGTCTGTATTTTTAAAGTCCCACAGATCTGACAGTGATTATCAAAACCACTAAATTAAATAATAATGAATAAAGAGAAATAAATATTCTACAAAGAATATATTTCTAAGTTAAATATCTTCTATCTACATACATACCGTATTTTTATAATTTTATTTTGTTTGCATTGTGAACTCTAATAAAGCTTTATAAGGATGAGTTAATACTTTGTGAGTTACATAAGAACTAATATTAGTACATTTTATTAGGTATAAGCTAACAGCATATGCCTCTTAGAGTTAATATTAAGTATATTACATACAAATAAGAAAATGATGTTACAAACTGACAAGATTTTTCAATATCATGAATACTTAATGTTTTATTAGTGTATTTTGAATATAACGAAAGGTATTTGTGGTATTTAAAATTTTTAAAGTACAAAATGAATTTATTTTTCCTAAGAGATGTGTGGATATAAAAGGACATATTATATGCTGTATATAGGTGACATATAACTTCAGAATTACCAAGCCATTATTGCTCCTTAGGAAATATAAATAAGGACAATATGATTTTCTGAAAATATGACTTCATAAACTTGCTAGAAAATGTACCCTCACTACTACTCTGAAATTTTTCATATATATCTTGGGGAAAACATACCACCACGTATTTTCACATAATGCTCATTAACCTTCCTATATTGAGTCTGATATTAGCTAGATTCCATGTATCATGAGATCAGTTTTTGTGTCTTAAGATATCTTAAGCCACCCATGTCCTCTTCAGAACACTGTCTACTCATCACTACTGCCCATCTGCTAGACACTGGCACCTACCTGCTGGCCTATTACCCATCTAAACCTTTCCTGTCTGTTGCTTTCCCTAACATTTTAAGATTCCCTAAGTCTCGTAGTGGATCACTGAGTATTCATTCTTCAGTCCCACTGACTCACTAGTAATCTTTCATTCAAACACACCAGCAAAACCCAAATGTGGATGGAAGCTATAGTCTGAGTTCTCCATGTACAGAGAGGGATGCTGAACTATTAGAGAAAAATCACGCAATCATGCTAAGGACGAAACCACAAATTTATGCCTTTAAACCTCAGCCCCATTTGTTATACTCGATTGTATCTTTTGACCTTTCCCTGGATCATCCCAAAGTAGTAAATCAGCTTTAGCTTCAAGAAGAGCCTGGTAAGCCTAATGTGATTTCAGGGTCATTTCTGTATAGTTCACAACAACCACCCACATACAGTTCACTCACTTCCTTCCATTGTGAACAGTTTCTTCTCTTCCATTAGGTATATAATTTTAAAGCAAAAATGGTAAATATCATTACAGTGTGAACATACTTCAATCTAATTGCCATTAATAAATGGTTTATGTTAGATCCTCTTCCATTTTAATGGGGAGATGCACAAGTGTGAAAAGAGAAAATGCTGTAGGGGAAGATTGGTGAACAGATCATAGATTATTCATACTTTGCAACTTTGACAAGATTCAGCCCTGTTGGTCATTAATTGGATCAAGACAAACAGGCAGCTCTCCATCCACTGCAGCTCTGTGCAGGCGTATCCTCTTCACATGATTTGTGAAGTTGGTGTGTGCCTATATGTACATGAGCTAGTATTTTAACGTGGTTGAACTTTGTACAAACGAGCTTTACTACCAGAAAATCTATTTCTTCAGACATTACTTTATTTCAAATTTTCATGAAGAACCCTCTATTGCTTACCTGTTCTGATATGATCTGCTTTGTTATCATGACTATTGCCTATGAAAAATGTAGAGAACAACCTGGTTTTTCATACAAATCTGATGATTATCTAAACAACAATAAAGGTTTTACCTGTTCTGGAAAAACACATTTCAGCAATGTCATATTAAAAAAACATGTCCATAGTTTAAACTATTAATATGCTTTTAATTTTTTTTGTTTTGCATTTCTCTACACCCAACTAAGAAGGAAAAGATTAACATGTTTGGAGCAAGATATGTTGGAATAATGCCTTCAAATAAGACACTTAGACCATGCAGAAAAATGGTACTGGGAGGGAAAAAAATCAAAAGGAAATAGAAAATATAAATGCTCTAGAAGAAATCTGAAGGAAAAAATGATAGAAAGAATAGAAGGGCCAAAATAATCAGACAATGTGGTCTCAAGACAGTGGAATATCAATTACTAATAAATTCTTAGATTTTGCAAATATTAAATGTAAAAGGAATGAACATTTACATTCTGGGAAATCACAATTTTTAATGGGAATATATTCAAATACAATCACGACAGAGTAAACATGGTCAAAGGCTGAGATGACACATTATCTGCCACACAACTATTGATTGATCTATCTATCTCTATATATCTTATCTAACCCTAACTAATACTGGTTAGGCAGTGACTTAAATTGTTACCAGCAGTTGCTTCATTACAAGTGTCATTTGCTAGGTGCTTACTATTATTCTCACACATGCCTGTACCCACTGGTTACCGCTCTAATTCCTATTTGTTTTTGAATTCTAAATTCAATTGTCACATTTTCATAGAGGCTTTTCCTAATCCCTGGATAAAGCTCTTAACTCTCTTCTTCCAGATATCACCCTGTAGATTTCATTTGTTAACTGAAATCACCTTTCATTACTTATTTACTATGTATTTTTATACAAAATTGTAAGCTCAGAAAAAATAGAGATGATATGTGCCTTTTTCATTGTTCTACCCTTGGTCTAGCTCAGTGGCTGCACAAACTAGGTGATTAATCATCTATATTGAGTTGAACTGAACAGCTCGATAGCCTCAGAGAATTTCTCTGAGCCCTGAGTCTGAGTTCTATTGCAAACTATAGCCCTAGTTTAGTATGATCAATTCAATTCTGTAACCTAATACTCTTTCTTGGCTTAAATTTCATGAATGGATATATTACTATATTTGTATATTTAGCATTTAATCTTCATTTTCTGTTTGATACATATTAAATAGTTGGAACAACATGTACAAAAACAGACATACAAAAGACCAATATGTATGCTGAAAAATAAGCAAAAGTAGGAAAACATGGTGTTGATTTGGAAGATAGACATAGAACCATTAGAAGAACACAGAAGTAGAAAAATAGGCGTCAATGGGTGAGGCATAATAGTAAATGTACCTTGGGTACTAATGATGAAGAGGAAAGAGATTCAGAAAATATTTACGAAGTGAAATAAGTAAGGTAAAGTGACATATGTGTGTCTGTCCATGCAAACCATGCACCAGAGGCTGAATCAAGAGAGAACAAGTGGGAGTCTGGAATGACAATGAGGTACAGGGTTTAGTGTCATTAATAATCACTCAATCTTTAAGGAATCATAAGCTGGAAAGCAGGTCAAAGGTGGTAAAATAAATTAAACAATACATGGTATAGTGCTGAGGATCAGATCTTGAGATACTGGCAGGTGGGGGGGGGCAATAGTTTAAGATATACATTTCCCAAGGAGAATATACACAGGAGAGAAGAGAGAGGAGACCTTCAAGGCAGACATTGAAGACGACCAGAATTTAAGTTGAATGAAAGGGCTAGAGCTTGAGAGGAATTTGAGAAGTAGATGACAAAACTACAGGAGGAGGGAAGAGTCAGAGTTAAGAAGGAAGGTCAATTATTCAGATGAGTTAGATGAAGTTCTGGAAAGTATTTACTAGATTTAGAAATAAGGGGGTTAAATGATGTTTACAATATTTACTATTCATTTATTTGGTTTGTTTCATTTCATTTTGTTGTTCTGTTTGTTTTTCAAGAGTGCTTAAGGCCAGGCCAGGTAATAGAGGGTTAAGAGGTAATGACAAGCAAGTTGAGGAGTGCATGTGAAGCCCTCTTTTCCAAAGCCTGCAGAGGTAAATGGCAAACCATAAAAGTGGTAAACATAACTGAGTCAAGAGTTTGTTCTGCATTGTGACAAGTGTTTTGAGCTTCTTTATAAAAATACTTTATTTTCAGTTGACATAATATTCGTACATATTTGTGTGATCCAGTGTGACATATTTCTTGTACAGAAAGAATTTAACTTTACTGATTAGGAAGTATAAATGAAGATATGCATTTTAAATTATCCATTATTACAAAAAAACTCTGACCTTGAAGACTAGTGATAATATCACCTACCTTATTTTTCCAAGAATTTAAAAAAAAACACTATTTTTAATCAGAGAAAATTCAATAGGATATCTATTGTGATATCTATTGTTTTCCTTCTAATTCTATTTGAGATTGAAAGTCCCTCCAATTATTCCTATGGTTCTATAGTCTTAGTAAGTAATGGTTACTTCTGAAATAATTGTTGTTGGATGTAGCAGTTCTCTTAGGTGGAATATCATGCTAACAGACCTCAGGAAACCAGAGGGAATGATCTCAGAGGTACAGCAGTTCTGTGTTTATGGGGGAATTTTTTGGGCATTGCCATATAATACCTCAGTCATTGTTTCCTGCCTTTCTTGGCTGCCTTTTCTTCAGTAGATGCAAAGTATGATAATAACCCTTCTGAATTACCCAAGTAATTATAATCTATCCTTACTCTAATGAACTCTAATTTATAAGCTAATACATCACACACACACACACACACACACACACACACACACACACACACACACACAGTGATAGATTCTGACCTAATGGCAAATATTGACCCTTTTGTGTAATAACTATGTCTCTTCAGTAATACTTGTAACTCAAGTCTTAGATTCTTTATTTCCATATACCTCCTAAATCTGAGTTTCTTCACTTATAAGCTGACTGAATGCCTAATTTTACCCCAGTTTTGTTTTCTAAGCTGCAATAAGATGCAAATAGTACCTATCACAGGATTGCTGTAACAACTCAGTGAGATATATGAACAAAGACACTTAGTATAGTGTCAGAATTTAGCAAATAATACTGCATTTTTATTACTTTTGTGGAATATCTCACTGAATGGCTTTTCTGACGTGCGGTGTGACAGCTAGTGCTTAAAATATATCTTATTGTGGACATTTAAGCCAGCATAGACGTATGTACTTCAATGAAATCAATAGTGTTTCTAGATGCACAGAAAGCATATTTTGTAAACTTTATTCTAACTCAGATGAAGAAATAGAACTGCCTCATGTCTAGGTACTGATTATGAGAGGAATGGGAATGTGTCAGTGTTTCCCTGGTTTAACTACTTGATGGAAAATTAACATGAAAAGTATGGTGAATATTTCTTAAATCTCATGTAAGGAAACTATGTTTTGGGGAAGGATTTCTATTTTGAAATGTCACTAGCTTCTAAGTATTACCTTACATGGCTATATTTCCTAGTCATTAAATATTTATAACAATGTGCTTGTGGTAGCCATGACATTGATTTAAGAACACATTTTTGTCATTACTATCTCTTGCTGTTTGCCAGCAGTGAGCTCTCACATAATTAGGGCTAAATACACTGCACTTTTAAAATTAAATCAAGCCTCTGGGAAAGAATTGTGGAAATAGATGGTTAAAGGACACCCAGGCAATTAACAAGCATGATAAAGTTAAAAATTGAAGATAGGAAAGTAGGTTAAGAACTTTTTTCTCTTTTTCAAACATGATTTGTTAATACAGAATGACTATACACCTGTTTTATTTTACATAAAAAAGATATACAATGAAAATCCTCATTTCTTTCAATAAGTAAACTCCTTAGTTGTTTTCCAGTGGCCTTATTTTCTTTTTTAAATATACAACTCAGAAATAATTCTCTATTTGACTTATATTTAAAACAAGCCTGAAAATGCTTTATACTTTCTGGAATAACAACTCTGTAATAATGTAAAGATTTAAATGTTGAATTACTAAGGTAATCATTTCATCCCCAGTAATTACTTTCTCATAAGAAGTATATACAAAGTACTGAATATTTATGATGGCCTACAGAAAAAGTAAAACAACACACACACACACACACACACACACACTGTAATCTTAAAAGTAAAAATTTTTAATTTTATCTGATTAGACTAAACCATCATGATTTTCCTTTGTGGCATTATTTTGTACAATATCCGTATCAGCATTTAATTTACTCCACTAAATAATCTTTATGTGCCTGTTTCCTTTATTAGATTATGAAACTCTTGTAAAGCTATAACTTTGCTTCATTCTTTTTTAAAGAAAATATATGTTAAGCAACTAAGTATCTCCAAAGAGACCTCAGCACTCAGTAAATATTTACTAAGTGAATTTGTGTCTGCAATACCATGTCATTTTGATAGGCCTCTATTATTTATTTATACTTATACAATAACCACAAAAAGAATAAGGAAAACAAGAGGAAATGGGAATTTGATATTTATTAAATATCAGTTATGTATTGGGCATATTTGGCTTATCATTTTGTTATCACAACATCCTTAAAGGAATAGACATTATTTTCTCAAATTTTATACTTCAGCTTCAAAGAAGTTAATCCTTTGTTTCAAAACAATAAGTGAGCTGGGCATGGTGGCACACACTTGTAATCCCAGAACTTGGGAGGCTGAGATAGGAGGATCTCAGGTTCGCGGCCAGCCTCAGCTACTTAGTGAGGCCCTCCACAACTTAGTGAGACACTGTTTCCAAATAAAGAATAAAAAATTGAGCTGGGGGTGTAGCTTGGAGGTAGAATGCCCCTGAGTTCCATCCCCAGTACTGCAAAACAAAAAACAAAAAAAAAAATTTTCACAGCATTAAGTTTCTTTGCTTTAGTATTATGGGGGTTTTGTTGCAAATACAAATCAGATCTGTGAGTGATACAGAGATAAATAGTAATATTGCACTGCCCTTTCACAATACCGATATTTATTTTTCTAAATCAAGACCTCTTCCATTTCCCTCCTTCCTTTTTACTGTGGAATAAAACAAATACAGAAAACCACGCAAGTGATTTAAGTCAAACAAACTTGATCACACTCAGGACAAGCAATAGTGCTCTGCTACCTACTCAATCCCAGTCTCAATCATAGCCCCTCCCACCCTAGAAAATAACAGCTCTGCTTATGGATACAGTAGTTGCTTCCTCAAGGTTTTCTGTAGCTGGTGATTGGGCTCCCAGATTAGCGTGCCCCCACCTCCTTTATAAAACTTATTTTAAATATAATTTAATCTACAAGTTCCTTGATAATTCATTCTTTTCTTTATTACTCAGCCTGTTGAAGACTCTGGGAGGTAGGTTTATCAGTTCTCCCAGACTGAGTTTTGCTGATTACATACCCAAGTGTGTGCAGTGCAGTGTGCCCTCCATCCACTGTGTTTCTTACTTATTGGCACCTGGACTCAGAGACCTGATTTAGATTCAGATCCCATCCCCTGAGCAAAACTAGAGGTTATCATATGTTCTTTCATCAAAAAGATACAATATCTGCTTCTTAGTTTTGTTTATTAGTGGTCATTGGGGCTCACCATCTACATGTGTTCATTAAATAGGGTGGTAAAATCATGGTTTTATAATTACATAACAATATATTATTTTTTGTATTAGCATAAAATAATTTTATAAATATATCCTTTTTTCTCTTCTATTGGGTTACATATTGGTTCAGCTCATACAGGAAGGGATAGACAAATGCTTCCTTCTTTCCTTTTACTTACCTAGGCTTCAAGGTCATTTATAGGTAATAATTTTTACATCCATATGAACCCAAATTTAAACAACCGATGGGTTTGAATTCATTGAAATTCCAATTCATTTTTGAAGGTCATAACTGGCTTCTTTAAGAAGACTCCTGATTCTGTGATCCTACCCTAGCAGTCTTTGGTAGCATCCTTAAGATCCAGAATGTCAGGTTGCTCCAGGCTCCTAACAGACATTTCTAGATAACGTTGCTTAATATTACTTCCTTCCTCCTACATAGAGACAAAAATTACACATTGTAGTGGTTGAAGATTTGCTTCAACTTATTTATATTTTAGGTTCTTGGGGACAGTTTTGCTGTATAGATTTTTCATGTCTTATTTGGTTGCTTTGATATCTACTTGATCTATATTTTATGTGCAAACACTAGGCCATCACTACCACCACTATCTTTTCAGACTCAATTTCCCTTTGCTAATGAAAATTATGTTAACTTCAATTTCCTTGCATCAAAATCGAATATCCCTTCTACTAACTTTGCATAGGGACAAATGTGTAGTGCTCACTAGGAAATTTTTTACTGGAAACCTTTTTCTTCTTCAAGTTTGGTAAACACTAGTTAAAAATTCTGGTTGCCATGGAGTTAAAATTCAAAACTAATAATATTTCAAAACATTAATTTGAAATTTATTAACAAAACCTAGAAGGGCATGGTGTCAATATTCTTCCTCTGTACAACTGGGTTATAAATGTATATTATACCATATGGCACAATTTGGCAAAGCAGAAAAAAATATGATACATACCAAAAAGTGAGATCATTCTTTGTAAATGTCATTTCTTAAAGGGATACACTATCAACTTCATTTTGATTAAGATACCATATATTCCAAAAGCAATGACATTCAAATAGTCTTTCTATGTCTGTAAAAGAAGAGCCATCTCAGGTATAACACACTGAAGGTTCACATTTCTCCAAAATTTGTATGTTAAAATTCTAACTCTCAGAATGGTGGTGTTGACGAGTGGGGCCTTTAGAAGGTTAGGCCATGACAGTTGAGCTTTCATGAATAGATTTAGTGTTCTCATAAAACAATCTTTGTGAAGTTACAATGAAAGAAGAGCCATCTGTGGGGGAGTGGGCTCCCACTAGACACCAAATCTGTCAGCGCCTTGATCTTGTCCTTTTCAGCTTCCTGAACTGTGAGAAATAAATTTCTGTTGTTTAAAAGTCACTGACTCTATGAAATTTCATTATAGTAGCCCAAATGGTCTGAGACACCAAGATACCTCAATACACTCAATTAAAAAAATCCATATAAAAGAAAGAATTATAGTAAACAGAAGTAACAAAAGAAAGTACATGAGTATGGTGGTGCATGCTTATAATTCCAGTATTTAGGAGGCTGAGACAGGAGGATCACAGGTTTGAGGACAGTCTCAGCAAGTAGTGATACTCTCAGCAAACTAATGAGATCCTGTTTCCAAATAAAAATAAAATAGGGCTGGGAGTTGTAGCTCAGAGGTAGAATGTCTCTGGGTTCAATCTCCCAAGCCACAAAAGGAAAAAAAAAAAAAAAAACACATATGTGATCTGAAACAGCTTCAAATCTTATTTCCAATTGCATGTTTCCATATAGGGATAAAAAGCAGATTAGACTGTCCACACTATATTAAAATATTCAGTTTTTTTTTTGTAGAAGAAAGACAAAGGGAAGAAGACAATTGGAAATTATATATAAAAGCCAAGAATGTACATAATATTTCTAAAAGTCTCTTTATTTATTCAAATTTGCTAAGTGCCTACTTTGTATCATGCACTTCTAGGGCTGGAACTTCAGTAATTAAGACAATAAAAATTTCTCACTCTAGTGAGGCTTAAATTACAGATAGATAATAAATAATAATCAAAGCAAATAAACAAAATGTTCACTATGCTAAATTGTGAATAGATATAAGAAGAAAAAGTAGGAAGATATCTGGAGAATACCTTGCGCAGGGGTTTAGGACAGGGTTGAAATTTAATGACATTATATTTGTTTATAACTTCTTACATCATGAAAAATACTATAGGAATCATCCTTGTTTCCATGTGTTTGCAAACATGTTATATTTTCTCCTTAAGATAATTTACTAGCTATAAATTTTCAAGATTCAAGATTTTTTGTGAGATCAAATTGATCTTTAGAAATTTTACAATTTACACAATCTTTGGAGTAAGATGAAGAAAACTCTACAATATTACTAGATAATTCAATTACTAATATTTTTCTAGTGATCATTTCAGTTATTTTTACCATTCATAAATTTCAACTCAAATATGGATTTAAGTTGGCCATGAATTTATTTTACTCAATCATTTTAGTTGATTAACACTATTTCTCAAATTTCAAATTAGGGTATATACTTTATGTTTTGGCTTTTGAAGTCAGTGGCACTTTTTCCCATTATACATCATTAATTATAGTTGTTGAAATATAGGAAAGTTAGTGATGTATTTTAATATATTTAACTTATATTTAGCCACCTTATTGAACTTTGCAGTTAACTATCATTTATCAGTTGGCTTAATCATCTTTTTAAGGCAGGTAAATATCATTTGTAAAAACTAAGGCAGCCTCCTCTCTCCCTAAGTATATCTGTAGTTATAATTTTGTGCTTTATTATATTTACTGACCCATCCAGAACAAGTTTTTTGTTGTTGTTGTTGTTTTTGTTTGTTTGTTTGTTTGTTTGTTTGTTTGTTTTCAATCTCTAATGACCAGGAATCTAGTCTCAAAAGCAACTCCTTGGCTGACAGGGAATTTTCTCTCTTTCAAGGCAAGATTTTCTGGCGGCGACTCTAATTCTTAATGTTTGTTCAAGCAAAACTCTGATTTCTCATTCATTGTTTATAGCATCTCTATTTCTGCTGTACAATATTAGATAGTTCAGGGAGTCTTAACATAGGGCCCACAAAATAAGTGTGCTTGAAGAGAATCACAGATCTCTTAAAACTATAGACAAAATATTGTGGGCAAAGTAATCTGAGCTTGAAAGCCTAGTAGACAAGAACACAAACGGATAAACATGAATGATTCATATAATCAATTGAATTCTGAGATTTATACTGTGTCATGCATAGATAGTCATAACTGCTTCTAGCATATATTTCTATTTTATATATTTCTATTTTATGTACTAAAATATATATGTCTCTAGATAATACATCTGTCTCCAATCTTCATCCTAATTCTGTTACATGAGTCTTCAACAAAATTACCACGTTTATTGCTCAGAATAGTTTTTTTTTAATAATCATTTAATCAACGAATGACTCTTCTAGCGAAAAAGTAAGGAGCACTTGTCCTTTCCATATATACTAGTGATATAATTTTGATTTTATCAGCCTATGTGCAAACAACCAAAGCAGTATAATTTTTAATAATATATATTCTCTTTTTAAAAATTAACAAGGCCAAAATATTCTGCAAGGGTGATAAGTGGCATCTGTTCTAAAAATGATGTAAGAAAGATTTAAAAACCATCCTGCCATCCTGCCAAATTTGAAATATTTTTCAAACTCAGAAATTATATTTCAAATAACCATTTTCATAGACTATTAAATTTGATTATTAAAAAGGAAAATGAAAGAATTTAGCATGTTATGACTCATTTTATTTGGCTCATATATATCATTTAACTGACTTGAAATAAGATCCCAAATGGTTTAACTATGCCATTTCTCATGAAAATGAAGATTAACAGGAACTAGTGCATGCATCTCAATGCGTTTCTCTAAATTTTCTCTAAAATCTATTTCCAAATGTTAATACTGTAACATTTTATACCAATTTAGAATATAAAACTTATATCTGGAAAACATTGCAGAAAGGGTGCATCAGAATTTTTCCAGTTCACATGACACACACAAAACTTGCCATTCCTTCTGCTGCCCAGACTTCTATGTAGGTAAAAACAGAGCTGCAGTACAACATAAGTTGTACTGCAACTTCACTTATGTATTTGCTGAAATATTCTAAAAATTGTTAGAGCCGGGAGTGGTGGCACACACTTGTAATCCCAGTACTTGGGAGGCTGAGACAGGAGGATTGCAGGTTCACAGCCAGCCTCAGGTACTTTGTGAGGCCCTCCACAACTTAGTGAGACCCTGTTTCAGAATAAAGAATAAAAAAATAGGACTGGGAGTGTAGCTTTGAGGTAGAATGCCCCTGGATTCCATCCCCAGTACTGAAAAAAAAATTGTTAAAGTACACACTTAGGGAATATTTTTTTCTCAAATAGTTCACATGCCCTAATTCTATTTTAATTTTACTTGCATGCTAATATATAACACATAAATAGCATTAAATGCACAGCATAAATATGCTTATAAATACATACCATACATAGTATATATAGATGTAAAATCCATGTCTTCACAACAAACCTATGAAAACATAATTATTTTCCTCATTTTGTAATTGAGGAAATTGAGGACCAGTTACTCAGGTAGAATTCTATCTCAATACAGATATATGTTACCTCAAAATAATGTATGCCCGTAGTCTTTTAAGTAAGAGTATTGAAGGATTATAAGAACATTTAAGTCTTGCCCCATTTCTTTCATTCTGCATAGTCATTCCCCAAATTCAACCATACTAATTGCTTCTTTTAGCATTTAATTTATATTTCAAAGAGAAAGTTGTCTACCAATTTTAAATACTATATTAGCTTCCAATTACTTCCAATTATGGAAGATGAGGATTTAGTTTTCTTACACCATCATCCCATATATACCTTTTTTTATGTGCGCTCAGAATAATTGAGCCATAAACTTTGCTTAAATCATAACCAGATGACTATTACTAACTGCTAAACAGCGCAGCACACTGTGAATTTTTTTCCTTTTCATACATCTTTAGATCATTCTGCAATTGATAAGGTCCTTTGTTTATTTTCTTATATCCAATGTAGACTACAATTATTTATAACAAAGTCAAAGATATCTTGTTCCAAATTATTTGTGGAATATCTATCAATATCACATTTCAAATGCTGATATCTATTTTTCCCCAGGAAGACTAGGTAGAGAGCCCTCTGCTTGCCTGCCCAAGTCCAGCCTGGTTTCCTTCAAGGCAGGTATTCAACAGTACTCCCAAACCAGCCAAGATGGCCATCAACAGATGAGTGGATTACAAAACTATGGGATATGTATACAGTGGAATTTAACTCAGCCATAAAGAAGAACAAAATCATGTTATTTGCAGGGAAATGGATGGAACTGGAAAATATTATGTTAAGTGAGATTAATCACAAAAAGTAAAAAATCGTATGCTCTCCCTAATATGTGGAAGTTAGGGAGAAAATGGGACACAAGAGAGACTCCAGATGAAGAAGGAGAAACCTTAGGTGAGCAAAGAATTTGATTTAATGGAAGGTGATGGGGGAAGGGGGGACACCCTGTTGCACAGGATGTACTTTCACAAACATATCATTCACTAAACTGGACTTGAGAAGGAGGGAGGGCGAGGGAGGGGGGCGGGAATTGGGGAAGGGTTAAATAAGAAATGTGTGCATGTATGCCTTTATCAGTTCGTACCTAACAAAGATGTATGATTACAATGCACCAATTAAAAACAAAACAAACAAACAAACAAAAAACCAGTACTCCCAAGACTTCCTTTTAAGGTTTTTCTCCATTAGAACCAATTTCCTGTCTTCCATGTCTTCACATTGTTTTGTTGAAGCACATCATCTAGTAACTTTCTAAGAAAGGGTGCATGGGTGGTTAATATTTGAGGCCCTGAATTCTCAATGTCTTTCTTTATATTATGGCAAAGTATAAAATTCTTTTAGAAATCACAGCCTGAAGCTATGTAGACTTTGTCATACTGTCATCTAACTTGAAGGATTGTTAGCACTTCTGGATGTGTAACATTTTCTTTGGAAAGTTTTAATTATTTTAATTATTTTTCCTGACTCATTGGTGTTCTGGCGCTTCTGTGTGCTGGTCCTAGCAGGAATCTTTTTCTCTGATGGTGCTGAGCAATCTGAGTTTCTCAGAACATACATTTAAGTTACTGCCATCTGGAAAAAATTGTTAATAAGGTCTCCACTAATCCCATGTGTCCATTTTGAGATTTTGCTCTCATTTTAGAACTCCTTTCATTAGATTTTTAACTTTATGAGTTAATCCTTTATTATTTCATATTTCATTAACTTTGTTTCTTTCTCTTCCTTTTCCCTTAAGTCTAAATGGCTTCCTACACTTTACCCACTAACTCATTCCATCTAACAGCTCTTTCTTGTCATTCTTTTTATAGTGTACTATTCTTATTGTAATACAAGAACTTTTTGAGAATATCATGTATAGGGTATTTTACAGTTTTGTCAGTTTTCCATATCCTATACCTCTCTTTCTCTTTCCTCTGAGGATTAATTTGCCATTTGATTTGTTATTTTTCTCTCATGATGGAAACTTTTCTCAATAGTCTTGCGATATTTTGCTTTCGGTTCCTATTAAACAATACAGTACCAAAAACATAATTAAAGTTTCGCTGTATATCTGTGGGGCCTTTTGCAGAGTGATTAGCTAATAAACAAGACTTCTTATTGGAAGACATGAAATGTCTCCCAGTGGAGGTAGTTTACTCTAGTTTCCTGCCTGGAAAGAACTGACCAGGCTCCAAGCATTCTTATGTCAGCACTGAGAGCTCTATACTCACTAAGGAAACCCCTATTTAATACTGATTTCACCCTGACTTCCCTGGAACTATTTCTTAACCAGCACTTCTAAGTCCCAAAGTTTTCTAGAGTTTATAGAAGCAAGATAATTCATCCACCAGCTTTCAATTTCCCCAAATGTTTTTAAGATCTCTTTTACTCTGCTGTCTCTTTTTTCTTCTATAGGTCTAAGTGTCTGAGGTTTTTTTTGTTTTGTTTTGTTTTTTTCTGTATCATTTTAGGATGGTTTCAAGAAGGAGGAAGTATAAATGATTAGGTTTAATCCATCATCTTTCCCTGAAGATTTGGAGAATTATTTATACTGGCAACCTTGTTTCTTATTAGGTAAGAGTTGAAGTGACAGAATTAAGATTCAAAAAGGACTGAATTCCTGGCCCAGTTCTTACTATATATCTATGTCACGGTGTTCATGGTACTTAACCTCTCTGCAATTTTATTTATTCATTTGTAGACTGGGAAGGGAAATGTAATGTTTGGGTCACACAGTCACAGGTGGCAATGGAGGAGAACTCCAGGTATTGCTATAGAAGAAAAAAGAGCTTTCACTGCCTTCATGTGGGTTTATTAATTCCAAGGTTAAATATGTGTATACCCTGGTAAGACTAATTATGTGTCTGTTTATTCAATAAATATTTATTACAAGTCTGTCATGTTGACTCAACAATTTCAACTCCTAGGAGAAATTAACTATATCTCTGCACAAAAACTTATTCAAGAATATTCATATCAACCAGGCGTGGTGGCATACCCTTATAATTCCAGTACTTGGGAGGCTGAGACCTGAGGATCTGGTTCTCCGCCAACCTCAGCTACTTAGTGAGGCCCTCCACAATTTGGTGAGACACTGTTTCAAAATAAAGAATAAAAAATAGGACTGGGTATGTAGCTTAGAAGTATAATGCCCTTGGGTTCAATTCCCAATACCACACACACAAAAAAATAATATTTATATCAGAAGTATTCATAATAGATAAAAAGTAGATACAACACAGATGTCCATCAGTTAATGAACATTTAAATCAAAGATTTCACATCCATACAATGGAAGCATATTCAGCAAAAAAATGCAATAAGGTAATGATACCTGTTGTAATAATATATGAACCTTGATAAGACACACCATGTGTTAGTAATAAAGACTACATTTTATATGATTTCACTGATATGAAATATCCAAAATATATTTTTAAAACTATATGGACATAAAATAGATTAGTGATTACTTAGAGCTGAGGGAGGGGGTAGGAGGAGAGAGACAAATGAAAGCTAATGAGTATGAGTTTCTTCTTGGTATGATAAAATGTTCTAAAATCAACTGTATTGATGGTTATACAAATCTGCAAATGTCCTAAAAACACTGAATTTTACTCTTTAAATGGGTGAATTACATGGTATATGAATTATACCTTAAAACCTCCTAAAAAACCATTTATTTGAGAAAGTTTGGTAGTAAAAAAAAGGTCTTTTGTTCATTTATATAGCATTCAAAATGTAAAACTGAGTAAGCCTGATGGGGAAACAGAGCTTAAATTCTAGTGGAGGGACATACATGGAAATAACTATAAATTCTGAGGAAATGAGAGGACTAGAGAGAAAACAAAATGATGACTAGACCACAGTGATGACACTGATGAAAAATAAAATAAGATGATGATAATGATTAAACCAGTTATGTGTAGAAACTATCTGTGTAGTGATGAACCATAAAAAGAGGATTTTAAACAATGGGGTTAAATGTCACATTCAAAATCTCTGTGGCAGGGGAGAACTCAGCTTGTTCTAGAGACTGGAATTTTACCTGAGGGCTGGAAGGCAATGCAGGAGGGAGTGAAGGAGTGAGTGACATGCAATGAAGCTGCCCAGATAGCTTGTGATTCTGCAGGGTCTTGCAGCTCATGGAAGTTTTGTCAAATGTATTCTAAGAGTCAGAGGAAGCCACTTAAGAGTACTAAGCAGTATAATATCCAATTTACTTTTTGAGATCACTTTTATCACTCTTGGATTATAGGGATGGAGGACAATTTAGACTTTCTGTTCTAAATCACCGTGGGCATATCTTAACAGGAATGTCAACCTCAGAGAACCTACATCAATCTTGTCATTTTAAGAAGTGTCTTAACTGGCGTCAGTATTACTTGGTAAAATCAATATATTTAGAATCTAAAATGTCTATAGTCAGTGACTCTATTCCCTGAACTTTGGCCATGTCTTAGCTCTGATGTCGCTGTAACTCTTTTGTTGCTGTAACTGAAATACCTGATAAGAACAATGTAGAGGAGGAAAGGTTTCTTTGGGCTCACAGTTTCAGAGGTTGAGCCCATGGATGGCTCCTGGTGAATGGTTGTGGTGGAGGACAGCTGCTTAACTGATGGCAGCCCAGAAGCAGAGTGAGAACAAGGGAGAGACCTGGGACATACATAGTCCTCAGGCCACTCTCCCAGTGACCTACCTCCTCCAGCCATGCCCCACCCACCTAGGGTAAGTACCATCGTGCACATCCATTCAAATGACTAGTTCACCAATGGATTATTTCACTGAAAAGACTAGCACTCTGTGGTCCAATGATTTCAACTTTGGACATTTTTGCATTACCAAAACATTAGCTTTTCCCAGGGAAATTCTATATCCAAATTAGAGCAGTCTAAAACATAATAAAGTAATGTATGAATATATTTGTTGCAGCACTATTTATAACTCCAAATTTTAGAAACAAATCTGAAAGTCCAAAATTAGTAAACAGTTTTGTGTGTGTGTGTGTGTGTGTGTGTGTGTGTGTGTGTGTGTGTGTAATTAGCCTTATTTTTTGGTGCCATTGTTAGAGTTACACCTAAGGTCTTGAAGAAAATAAAATCAGGTCTATGTAAATAAGATCATCAAATTGTAAATCAAGAGTATGTGTATTTTTTCTTCTTTGCTTTGAGCAATCAATTATTAGGCTAAACAGAAGGATACTTTGAAGGTTGGGCATGGTAGCATATGCCTGCAATTTCAGTATTGAGAGGCTGAGACAAGAGGATTGAAGGTTGGAGGCCAGCCTCAACAGTTTAGCAAAGCCCTCTGAAATTCAATGAGAACCTCTTTCAAAATCAAAACTAAAATAGGGTTGAGAGTATAGATTAGAAGTAGAATGCCCCTAGGTTCAATCCTCAGTACCCCATGAAGGAGGAAGAGGAGGAGACAGAATAAGGGGAGAAGGAGAAGGAGACTAGGAGGAAATTAATTAGTAAACTTGAAAGGCTCATGAAATCAAGTTTGTCTACCAAAGTTGGGTGAAATGTATCAGATAAATGTTAACTCAAAAATAATCAACTTTTATGTTCACATGCACATAACTGTATATAGATGTCCCTTGTATAGTGTCATACATTACCATATGCACCACAAACAGAATTAATGCAATTAGGAAGGTTTATGTTGCAAAAACAGAAAATTCCAAGATGCACAAGGAAATCCCTGATTTTTTTTTATGGAAAAATAATGATAAGTTGTATTTCAATATGATGTCATAAGAAAATTATTTCTAGAAGAAATTATTTATTTTAAGTGAAAATAGTTGTTTCCTAGAACACACAGATTGTTTTCTACATTACTACTACCTCTGCTCCTAAAATACATGGTATCAGTCTAATTTCATAGTTTACTATTTCTTTATGGAAAATGATAAAATCAAAATTTGTCATAGGCCCTGAAAATGTTCAGTATTCTTTATATGTTGCTAATTACTTTAATAATTTGTACTGTGATTATATTTGAAAGTTTTCATTCTAAGCCTAATTTCTTCCTCTCACCAATGAGATGAATTATCTGCAAAACATAAGAATTACAGTCAGAAGCAATATGCTCACCGGAAAGTCACATCAAACCCATTTTTTTGGTCTGATGCTCACTTAGGGACATAAATT
Organism: Graphiurus murinus; assembly: GCA_004027655.1. Lineage (NCBI taxonomy): Eukaryota > Metazoa > Chordata > Mammalia > Rodentia > Gliridae > Graphiurus > Graphiurus murinus. The sequence goes on along the minus strand of PVLC010002636.1, from coordinate 14,041 downwards.
CATTGATTCGAATGATGCAGATCTACAAATACTATTTAAAATGTTTTTTTGCAAGTTATGTTTTGGTTTGTGGTTTTTGATTAAACAGAAACAGTTGAATTCAATGTAGCTAATTGGGCCCATAATAAAAGGCATGTGATATATCTTATTAAATTTATTTCATTATTATTCAACAGACAAGTTCGCAGATATATTTCCACACAATTAAATGTGACTGGTAAAGCATATGTCTCCGTTGATTCTCAATTTGTAACAAAACCTCAAAACAGGTCTAACGGGAAAATTATTCGGGAAAAAAAAAATGAAAACTACCCTGGAATATTTTAAGAGTATCACATTACTCTAATATTTATTAAATGCAATTGTTTTCTTGTTTATTTTTTATGGTACTAGGAATTGAAACCGGGGACATTCTACCTCTGAGCTACATACCCAGCCCTATTTTATGTTTTATTTTGAAACAGGTTCCCACTATTTGCTGAGGTTACCCTAGAACCTGCAATCCTCCTAGCTCAGCATCCCGAGTACTGGGATTACAGGTATGCAGCACCATGCCCAGCTATTAAATGCAGTTTAATATTAAAATATTTACTGAATTTTTGAAAAAGTGACCGAATAAATTCGTATTTTCAAATCTCTTCGATAATTTTCATTTTTTCCCCCTGTGGTACTGCAGATTGAACCCAGGGGCATTCTATCTCTGAACTACAACCCCAGCCCTATTTTATTTTTATTTTGAAACAGGGTCTTGCTAGGTTGATGAGAGTCTCAATACTTGCTGAGACTGTCCTTGAACCTGTTATCCTCCTGTCTCAGTCTCCTAAGTACTGGGATTATAGGGATGCACCACCATGCCTGGCTTATAATTTCACTTTAATTGGGCTTCATGGTTGCTAGAGCCCCCCCCCAAAAAAAGCAATTTAATTTTAAGATATAAAAATATAAAAGGGTTCACCTAACCTAACACAGTACAAAAAAATAATTCCTTGTGGTTTATTTTGGCTCTGTTAATTTGGAAAACCAAAAAAATATGAATTGCTAGGAGAATACAGAATGCATTCAGACTAAAGATAATATAACAGTAAGCTAATTAGACCATAAACCCCAGAAGGTTGAATTGTTTTCTTGTGAGAAGCTCCCGGAAGCAAATGATCTCTCTGTGACATACTGTAGAGTTGGGATGAAACCTGCCTTCCCTAGTGAACACATATGTGACTGCTGACATCAGTACAGTTGGATGAACTCAGAAGAAATGGAAGTCTGGGAGCGCAATATCTTCAGGAAGTGACTCCTATCTCTAGTCTCCAGAGTCCTTGAGTTCTTACAACACAATAAGCTTTACACATAGTTACTCACGCTAATGATGAAAAGCAGTGGAGGAAATAAAACATCAAGACACTAAGTCTCTCTTATGAGGGGCAAGATGTCAACTAGCATCTATATAAAATAGGAACATTATTTTTTAAAGAGCCCTTGGGTAAGCCTGATCCAACAGGAGAATATCAGAATCCCTAAAACAGCAAATTTCTAGGTGATAAATTTTTCCAAGATAAGGTACTTGCACAATAAAAATTACTTGCCTCGAATGCATGGGGCCCTGAATTCAATCCCCAGCACCATACACACAAATGCATGAAAATTATCCACAAAAACATTCTAAATATTCTTTCCACACATTAAAACTACAATTTGCCTGGAAAAGCACAATTCTTGTCCACTGTCACTTTTCATTTAATTAAAGAAACGAAAAATTGTAATTGATAAACATATAATCATTACTAGTAATCTTAAAAAAGACATCATGTTTAATATTGAAATTAAATATATGTGTATTATTCACATGAAATTCAATAAAACTGAAAACATGTCCTCACTACATAAAATTCTACGTAATTTTTTTAAGTATCTACCTGTATTTCCCCTAGTCTAGATGTTTACATATCACAGAAAAAAAATTTTTAAAAAAACACTAGAATTTTTTTTTGCTAAATTATCTAGCTTCTGCCCCATTATCTCTTATAGTATAAATATTTTTGTACTCTTCTTAACTCTGTGACAGTTTCTAACATCATCCTCTCCTGAGAATGAAGGAATATACAGTGCCTCTGTCCTACTTACACCAGTGGTGGAAGAAAACCACCTGCCAGACACAGCAACAGCACTTCTGAGCTCTGGCAGGTGAAAGAGGCACTAGCTGGCTCTCTAGGGATCTCAAGGAGAGCACAGCCCTGCCCCTTGAGGGGAGTGGAAAGGAACTGGCCTTAGAAGTCATCATGAGAGGGAGAACCAGAACCTTAGCCCTGGAGAGGGTCATGCTACACTCAGCAGAGTAGAGATGAGCAATGAACAGACTGTGCAAACTTTCCTCCTCAGGCAACGACTTATGAAAGTATCAAGGAAAAAATCCCTTGGGTAGCTTTATTTCCAATATCTAATCCCCTCCATGGAAATTTATCCTTAACTGTCACTCTCTTGGTGGCTAAATAATTAACTCAAGATTGGCATTTTAGAAATTGTAGCAAAGCACCTCCCTTTAAAGGATATTCTTCAGGAAAGGGCCAAAGGGAGTATATCATGCCCACCAAAAATTCAAGTATTTGTGGAAAATTATTCACATACTACTTTTCCTATAGAAAGAAAATAATGACAGGATCTTGTCTTTCATAGTTTTGTCTGTATATTACCCTAACATATAATAGATATATTGGTATTTAGGCCATACAAGGACATTAATGAAATAATATAATATGTAAATGTCTTCTGAATGCAAGTAAGTATATGATTACTTTTTTAGTTTCTTAGCTTAGAAAACTAGTGCATATTGTAATTATGAATTCAAAATTTTATTTTTCAGGTACCTTCTACCTTAAAAAATCTAAATAATAATGATCACATGTCTGCCTTTTTCTTTTTTCCACTTATTCAAGGGACAATCAAATATTCCAAACTACTCTATATTTGGAGTTTATTTAGAGTATTCGCTCTCTTTTTAGTGATATCCTATTTTTGATATGCACAATAAAATAAATTATCACCTAATTCAAATTCCTTTCTTTGTTCAATAACAATATTTGTTGTAAAAAGATACATAGTCTCATAAGACTTCCTTGGAAAAATGTGAAGGATATCTTAATTTCAGTCATTCAAAAGATTTTGACACACTATTCTAATTCCTAAATAAGTGGAAAAGACTTTTTATTATGTGGTATATGCTACTATTTTGAAAACTGATGTCCTTTTCACATTGTTGAAGAAATAAAAGTATCATATGTAATCATTTGAGTGTGAAGTTGAGTTAATAATTTTATTTGCATGCTTCTATGAACATATATTTCTGGAAATATTGTTTTTTATTTTTGTTACTAAGACTGCAGGCTGTTTCCATTTTTAAAATGCAACGTGAGTTGCAACATCTTAGTATTCTACACTTGATTCTAAACTTTGAAAATTAAAGAATGTAACAATCGAATTTGACTTAAAACAAGGTCACTTATAGGTTTTCTTCTCCATGTATCTTCCTAGTGTAGGAAACGTGCTTGATTAGTAAGACCTTTAGTGTAAACATGCTTTCAAACAAACTCTTGACGATCTATGGAGTATAGATTCCATTCGCTTTTGCGAGTCTTCCTTTAGACACTCCTCATGTGTTTTGCAACTAAGTACCTTAAAATTAAACATTTCCTAAAAATCCATTCCCTCTGTGCATAAATAACAGAGGCCACTGATTTCTGAGACTGATAAATATCTCAGAGAAGGAGAAGACAGTCAGCACAGGCTTTGCGTGGTAGGACTGTGTTTTCCACAGCTAATGAAATTCAGAACTGTGGACAGCTCCATTAAGGCGTGCCTTTAATGGCAATTTCCCTTAGTTTCTAAACACAACTCAAAGTAGTGCTCCTTTTTATTGCTATGTTAGCTTGACGTTTAATAGGAAACTACTAAAACTGCTTAGTATGCACATGCAGTCGTTTAGTTGGTTCTTTTTTTAACAAGTTCAGTTAAGTAAATAAATAAATTAAATAAATACCAACCCGAGTTACTAATTGTGTGTGTGTGTGTGTGTGTGTTTTAATATGGCAAGTTCAGCCTTGTTCAGGTGCTAATATACCGTGACTACACGATGCACGCAGGTGAATAAGAGGATCTATTTCACGACCTTCATTTGACAATCTGTAAACATGCTTAGAACCGAATGAATATTTGAGTGGCAGATAAAAACAGGAAACGTCTTAATTTTCCTTCTCCAAAGCAGAGTTCTACTGTCGATAGACAGTTCTGCTGCCCTTCCTCCCGAGCTGGGAAATGGGAAAGCGATTTCTGAAATAGACTTGTAGTCAAGGTCAAGAAAGGGTGTCGCTCTATTTCAGGAAGGGGCTCTGGAAACGGCCCCTGTCTCTGTTTCAGGAACTCGAGGCTTCCTGTCAGATCCTGCCCAGCCTGGCTGCGCACGCTCCTCTGAAACCTCAAGTCAGAGACTATCCAAATTACCCTTCCTCCGCCTATTCAGAAGAAATGCAAGGAGGATACCCAGTGCCTATAAGTATAAAAACAACAGATTAAAGCTCCCCAGGGGCGAGAGCGCGCGGCTGGAATAGCTAGGATCTGCGAGTGACTCTCCAGTTAGCCCGTCCTTCCCTGAACCCCAGGAGCAGCTGTTACCCTTTGGGGAGGGACCCACATCTTGAGGGAGCAGCACTGGGAAGGGTGTCTACCCTCTTCCTTCCACTCCCATCTCCAAAAAGTTTCCTTGGTACAACTTAGCATCCTTCCAACTGGGGGTCACGGTGGACTTCATCCTTTCCCCGATCTGTCCCCAAAGTTCACGACGCAGAGGAGAAGAGTCGCCCAGGGGGCTCCGGGGCAACGGAAACTCATCACTGAAACCCCTCCTCGGTGAAAATGAGTTGGAGAGGAGGGAAGCCCGGTCAGCCATCCCCGCCCGCCCGGCGCCCCCTCCCTTTGGTCCCCGGGGCGCCCCCTCCCCGGAGCAGAGACCGGTGTTTGGAGGGCGCGCCTGGAAAGGAGGGTGGGGCGGCGACCGGGAGCCCTCACCTGAAATCACTGTACGGGTGGATAATCCAGAAGCCTGCAGTTTTAACCCTTTCCTGCTCCTTCTCCACCGCCTTCTGGCTGCCGAACATGCGGAGGGAGAATTTGTTGACCCCGGGCTGCAGCATGGAGGTGAACTGGCGCTGCATGAAGCCGTACTGCCGCCGGGGCCCCTCGGCGTCCTCGAAGCTCCCTGCCGGCTCCTCGCCGCCGCCGCCGTCCACCTTGAAGCACACGGAGTTGCCGTGCTCCTTGTTGCCGGCCGCGCCGCCCCCCGGCGGGGTGCCCAGGCGCTTCTCGGCCGCGGCCGGCCCCGCGCCCGTCGCGGGCGGCTTGGCGGGGAAAACGCTGTTGCCATCGTCCCGGCTGTTGGACGAGGAGTTGGGCTTGCAGCCTCCTTCCATGCCCGGAGGACGCGGCCGGTCGCCCGGCGCCGGGGCTCGAAGCCGAGGGGGCAGGGGCCCGAGCCGGCTGCCCGCGAGCCCGGCTGCCCGTCGCGGCGGCGGCGGCGGCGGCGGCGGCTCTGCTTCCCGCCCGCGCCGCGGCTCGCTGCGCGCCTGGCTCCCGCCGCCGCCGCTGCCCTGAGTGCTGCGCTCCGGCTCCGCCGCGCCGGGTGCTGAGGCTGCCGCTGCCGGAGCGGGGCGAGGCGAGGCTGCTCACCCGGCGCCAGCGCCTCCCGCGGCGCCCTCTGCCGGCCGGAAAGGGCTCTGCCTGCCCGCACGCCCGCCCGCCGCTCCCTGCACGCCTGCTCTACTTGTGCCCAGCGTGACATTGAACTCCCGAGCCCTCCGAGACGTTTATTTGTACATGTGGCGAGAGAGAAAGAGAGAGAGAGAGAGAGACTCGGTGGATGTTTGCATCCGAGAGAGAGAGAGAGAGAGAGAGAGAGAGAGAGAGAGAGAGCGAGCCTGAGATAGCGAGTTCGTCCAAAGGAAACAAACACCCTCAAACTCGTGGAGACATTGTCTGAGTGCCTGTTTGATGACACAGATGGGGAAAGGGAATGATCCGATTTTGCATGCCGAAAATCCACGTGTAAAGCTAGGTGAACATAAAGTAAGGTTTGACAGGAGAAATACATTTCATAAATAGAAGGGACTGTGTGTGTGTGTGTGTGTGTGTGTGTCAGAGAAAGAGAGAATGAGCACAAGCTCACACTAGCGTGCTGAAAAGAAAGAGGCAGACCAGGAAAATGACCAGGTCTTGGTAACCCTGGGTAATCAGCCACTTGGGGCTTTTCAGATTAAAGCTCTGCACCTAGAGACGGCAACTGACCTCCTTCCGCTTATCCTTGTCTATTCTCGTGTGGCTCCTTAAGCAGGGGATGGGATTTCTTCCTTTCCTGAGTTTACATCAATACACATGTGTGAACAAGTGTATCAGTCACCAACAGTGGCAGAAAAATGTGTGAGGGACACCTTGCCTGAGTTGACTGATCTGTTTAGATTAGTTACATAATCAATAAAACTGACTAAAATGCATGTGCACTGGTCAGAGTTCACCTAGAACATGCTAGGAAGCCTAGAAGTCTTGGAATCCGGTCAGGATGCAATCACCATTTCAGACTGCGGGAGTATTCTCAAGTGAAACTTACAACATGCAACTCATGCTGAGGAAGGCATTCTAGATTCCTTCTATTCCCTCTGTGTCTCTCAAACTCACTGGATTAGCTAAAAGAAGCAAAATGTGCTGCCAAACCCACCAGTCGCTCAGCAGGGCATCCTGGATGTCTGAAGAGCTTCAAGACTCTTGAATGTCCCAAAACATCTGTTCCATACACAAACACCGCCTCCCTGCCCACAGCAGCTTCAAAAGAAATCATGCCCTGCCAACAGCCCCCAATCCTCTGGGTCCCGGTCAACTACAGCCACATTATTCTAAGACAAGGTAGACACTTCAGGAAGGGAATCTTTGTCAGGCTGGAAATAATAACCTGGCATGAAAAAATGACTGAGGCCAATCAGTGTTTTTCTAAAAAACTGCACGGTGATGAAGTCAATTAACAGTGAGAGGGGAGAAGCTAGGATGGAGGCAACAGAATGGAGACGACTGAATGCTTCCCCGAGGGGGTTAACAGAAGGCTGAGAAAGAAAGCAGAGAACCAAGAGAAGGGCAGAGAGAAGCAGAAACAAGAAGTCATTGAGCCAACTCTGTCAGAATTGTGTAAGATGTCCCTTACCATATTCCATTTACCAGAACCCATGCTAAATCTCCTTTTCCAGTGAGCTCTGTTCTGACTCAGACACCATCTGTTTTCAACTAATCAAAATCCACAACCTCAGGAAATAAATGTAGATGGCCAAATGTTAATGGTAAGAAATAGGGCAAATATAAATAATAGAGAACTCTGACCTATTTGAGTAGGGACTTTGGAAATCCAAGAGGTGAGAGGAGGATACCAAGTACCAAGGGCTGAAGGAAGCCACAGGGATGAGTCAAAACAAATATTGCCTAAAACAGAGTTCCGCTTAAGAAAGGCCCAACTTCCCAAGCAGCTCTTCTCTATTAGACTAAAGACATCTCTCTACTTGCTCCCATTCTGCAAGCTTCCCCAATCCCTCTATTTTCAGTCATGAGTGTGAAAATGTATATTTTAACATAAATTTTAAATTTTATAATAATGTAAAAATATACCATCTAAAATGTTAGACTGACTGAGTTGAAGTAAGTTTCTCTTTTAGCCAATCCTTCTCTCTGTTCCATTTCGACTTATTCGTAATCATGACCAGGCAGTTATTTTAGAAAAAGTTTTTCTGAGTTTCAGTGTCTGTACTAAATATGACAGAATTACTGAAAAACAAGATCTCAAATATAGAACCAAGATATGTCTGTAAAAGGATCATAAGTCATCAGTTTCTCCTAGGGTAGCTTTTAGGTCATATTTTATTCAATCTAATTCTCAGAAAATACATTATTTTTTTTAAATTTAAGAATGTTTCTATTATATTAGGCTACTAACATAAAGCTATTAGCAATGTAAAAACTCAAGTTTATTCACTTCACTTTCAGAATGTTTGTTTAAAATTGTTCAAAATATGGATTTACGCCAGATATGGTGGTGCATGCCTGTAATCCCAGTACTTGGGAGGCTAAGGCAAGAGGATCTCAGGTTCAAGATCAGCCTCAGCAACCTAGCAAGATTCTCAGCAACCTAACAAGACCTTGTTTCCAAATAAAAAAATTAAAATAAACTGTGAATTTCATAGCAAGTTTCCCGAAGAAGAGAAAACTTGCAAGAAGAGTGGGTTAGAGTGAAAGAAAAGAATGAGAACAATGGCAGTAAAATAAATGGAGAGACAGAAAGCCTGGAACATTGGAGGAAAATGCTTAGCATGTTTCTGTGTCTCTTCATTCATAAACTATCTTGGGGTGAAATCCACTGGGCCAAATAAGAGTGTTTTCTTCAAAGTCATCTTAGTACTAGGACTACCATCATGTTTTACTATATGTCATTAGATGTCCACGATGTCAAAGAGCATCATAATTCAGAAGAATCTGATTTCTGAGGACTCATGAGAGATTATCAATTATGAATTTATTTCATGAGAATATCTCATCAGTAGTTGTAATGACTGCAGTTCAGTGCATGTAAGAATTGTACATCCTTTAAAATGTTCCCTGTCTCCTTTAATACTCTGCTTAAGATCAAATTGCAGACAGCAGCAGAAGATTAATATGAATCTAAAATAAAATCCCCATGCAGCAAACGCAAGCACATGTGAAATGAGACAAAAAAGATAGATGGGCGACTTAAAGTTTGACAGCTTATTGGAAAATTCTTGGTGGAACTTAAAGGTTTAAGGGATAAAACATTGTAGTCTTCCTTAGTAGGATAGAGGAGTATGTTAAAATACATATTTCACATGTAAAGAAATAAAGTCAAAAGACCTGCCTCTGTTGAAGAGAGCAATGTTTAGGAAATGTGAAAAAATAGTTAAAAAATGGCAGCCTCACAGGCTCACTGTATCTTATGCACAGACAAATTTGATTATCTATCTGGAAAGCAACTACCAAAATCATGCTTAATGTGAAACACCAGAGCTATTAAAGTCAGAACAAGACATTCAAACCCAGCATTTCTGTAATGCATGTTATTTTCAATCAATAATATTGTCTCCTGGAAAACCCAAAAGAATCAACTGAATTACCATTATGATGAATAATATAATTTAGAAATTTGGCTAAAATACACATGAATAAAGGAATGTTTTTCCTAAACATCAGTGGTAACCATTAAGACAATGTAAAGAACAATGTCTATTTTCACAATTGCAACTAAAAATGAAGATGACATGGTAATATGTTTAACAAGAAATGTATGAGATTTGTAGTTGGAGAAACACCAATTTTAGATGGGAGTGATGGCAAAGCCTGTAATCTCAGTATTTGGGAGGCTCACACAGGAGGATCACAGGTTCCAGGATAGCCTCAGCAAACAGCAACTTAGTGAGACTCTCAGCAACCTAGTGAGACCCTGTTTCAAAACAAAAAATAAAAGGGACTGGGTGTGTACCTCAGATGTAGAACTCCCTGGATTCAATCCCCAGTAACACACATGAAGAGAAGAGAAGAGGAGAGAAGAGAAGACAAGAGAAGAGCCACATTTGAATAAATTAGGATATATTCTTTGTCTATAATGTAAGGACTTAATTTTATAAAGATGGTGATTCCTCTCATATTCATTTTTAAATTTCAAGGAAAATTGGGTGATTTTTTTTTTCTGTTCTTGAAGGGCAAACATGACAAAATGTTTTCCAGACTCATTTGGATCGATTATTTTATAAAATAGTTAGCTGTCTTTAAAAAATAACGAGACTCTATAATAAGCACTAGAGCTACATAGGGTAATCCTGAGCACAGAAAGAGACAGATGAGTCAATGCAATAGAATGAAAACCAGAAACATATTTTAATATTGATCACAGCTCAAAGTTGTCATTTTAAGTCAATGAGTCAATGGTATGTTGCTAATGGTGCTAAAATGTTTAAGTAACAGTTTGAGGAAGAAGGAGCGTAAACTGTAATCTCATGTTATTTGTGAAAGTGAATTCAACATAATTTAGTATTATGATATAAACTCTAAAACCAAGATAGATATAAATGTTTATGAAAACAAGCACTGGGGAAGTCTTGCAAATCATGATGGCAAAACAAAAAAACATAAAAGAAAATATTATTTGATTTGAGTGCACACAAGTGTAAAACTTCTATTCTGAAATAGCATATACATATTAAAAGACACAGAACTAGAAATGTCAAAATGCATTATAAAAATAATTGGTGTCCTTCATATGTAAAGAGATTTTTATATAGGTGATTGATTCTTTATATAAGTAAAAAGTTATATATATATATATATTTGCAACATGTAACTTTTATTTATATATCATATTTATTCATATATAAAGTATAAAGTTCTATGTATTTAAAGGTCTTATATAAAGTAAAAAGCTTTTACATGAGTAAAATAAAATTGTTCAAGGAGGAAAAATATCCATTAATCAGTTATTCAACAGAGAAGTTTAATAAATATATAATAATGTCTAACACCATCTGAATTCAAATTTTTTTTGAAATAATAATAAAAATTTCAATTTAACATTTGTAAATAAAAAGTAACAATAGCCAATGTCAAGAGAGTGTACATGTGCTTTTGTATATGCACATATTGGACATGTTTATTTTTTACAGATACATGTAAAATTATTTTTGAGAATTTTTTCACTTTGTAATTAAATTGGCATTGCATAGCATATATTGACTATTTAGGAAGAACTATCACCACAACACTGAGCCTTGTTCTCCAAAAATAAAATACATTATTCCTTTCTTAGTTATTTTTTAATTATATAAACATTCAATAATACCTAATTTTAATAAAAAACTTGAATAGTGCAAAATTATAAAGAGTACCATGAAGCATCCCAGCATTGCGTCTCCATTAAGCTGGCAATGATCTGCCTTTCCAGATTCCTTACTTGCATGCATGCATATATAGAATTTTATTATTTTACATAGTTAATGTCTTAATATACATTTTGTGTCAGCACTTGAATCTAATGTTTAAAAATATACCTGGAAAATATTATCAAGAAAGAATTGATAGCATTATTTCTGTAATGCCTGCATTGGTTTTGTAGAATGGATAGACCAAAATTTATTTAATATCTTCTCTACTAATGGACATTTGAGGATTTTTAAATATTTTCATACTACTACAAGCAATTCTGCAATTAATGTCTTTATTACACTCTTGTGTACATGGAATAATATATCTGGAGAAAAAAATCCCAAGTAAAGGGAATTACTAAAATTGTGTGTGCATTTACTGTTAATAGTACTATCAATTTGCTCTCCAAAGACTATTATAATACGTATTTCTACTGAGATTACATGAGGTTTTCTGTTTCATATCCTTGTACCAATATAAGATATTAGCAATCTTTTTCAATTTAAAGTGAGCAAGGAAAAGGGCCTATTATAGTTTTAATCGGATTTCCTCAATTATTAATAAGAATGAACAAACCACCTATCCATTGGATTCCTGATGGTTATTTATTTGTTACCTATTTTAGTATCTAATCACATACAAAATTTAAGTTTTATTTTAAATCATTTTATGGATAAAATATGTACCATGCCTATAATTGTACAGTAATGACTTCCTTCCAAATGAGTACAAGAAGCCATATGTGACATAATGATAAATTTGAATACATAAAAATAAAAATATATTTTAAAACCTCCTTTGTGCCGGGCATGGTGGTACACGCTTGTAATCCCAGCATTTGGGAGGCTGAGACCAGAGGATACAGGTTCGCAGGCAGCCTCAGCTACCTAGTGAGGCACTCCGCAACTTAGTGAGACCTTGTTTCAAAATAAAGAATAAAAATCAGGGCTGGGGGTGTAGCTCAAAGGCAGAATGCCTCTGGGTTCAATCCCCAGTAGTGGGGGAAAAAAAAAAAAAAAAAAAAAAACTCCTCTATGTCTGTAGCTTTGCCTTATTTCATTCCCAAATGAAATGTTTTCATACATTTCATTAGCATTTTTCAAAATCACTTTAACTTCTGTTTGCTAAAATACTTTTACAATCACTTCCATTTTCTCAACACATGTGATCAACATTTTTTTCTCTATAAAGGTAAGTTTTATGTAGTTACACTAGACCATTAGTTTAATACTAATGATGCCAATCATTAAATAATGATAATAATGATGGCAATTTTTAAAATTACTATCTGTTCTTGGCCATCTTTGATTATGCCACCTTTTCATAGACTGAGATCTAAAAGCTTCATTTTTGTCTCTGCTCTGTAACACTTTATATTCCATTAAATGATAAATCTATCAACATTTAGTTAGAATTTATGTGCACATTTAAGGGTATCCTTGACTGTGTTTAGATTTTTCTTTTTTTTTTTTAAGAATTATTGGGAAATTCGATATTCCTCTTGTTGAATTACATTTGCTAATTTATATTATTTCAAAATGTTTTCCAATCCACTCTAGCTTTTGAATGTGTGCACATATTTGCATGCTTTGTTTCAAAAGAAATTTCTAAAGCCTCCTCTGTCTCTGTAGTTTTGTCTTATTTCATTCCTAAAGTTTTCTTTTCATCTTAAATAAAATGAAATATTTTCATACATTTCATTAGCATTTTTCAATAGTCAATTTTTATTTTGCTGACAAAGTCTAACTCAAAGTCAAAATATTTATTTCTGAGGGTCCCAAATTTTCAGCTCTTCTGAATTCAAGTAAAAACTTTAAAAATTATCCCAGGCCACCCCTCTTCAATTCATTTATTGTGTGTGAAGCACTCTGAAAAATATTTGCCTTTGCAGCACTTACTCCTTGTAGGACATTTTTCTGTTTTTTTTTTTTTCTTATTTTATTTATTAAAAGTATTTTCTTCCAAAAATTTGATAACATATACTTTCTATATTCCTAGAAGGTCTTGAAATTTTTGTATGCAAACAGAATTCCCTATCATTTTTGTACAATATATTGCAGTATTTCTATAGTTTTATCATTTCTATCATTTTAATGCATTTATATTTTGAGGATGCAGCAGATAAATGTTCTGTTTACCCTCATAAGCTACTCCCTGCTGACTGATAATATAATTAACTTTTGGTTTGTTTTTCTCAATAGATTTCCATGATTTTGCTCATATAATTATTATATATTTTCTAGTAATTCTATAATGTTTCCTTCAAGATATTTTGTATTTTGATTATTATAATGAATAGATTTACTTCTACTGCAATGTGAAGCTTTTTTGGTTATTTTTTTAAACAACAAAAATTCAGAGTTACCTTTTAATTTTAATCTTATAAGGACATACATTCTACCTCTGAGCCACACTCCCAGCCCTTTTTATTTTATTTTTTGTTTTGAAACAGGGTAGTACTGGGATTACAGGTATATGCCACTAAACCCAGCTATGCTATAAATCTTGTTGAGAATTTTTTTAACCTATATTACACTATACTAATGACATCATTAGTTATAAACTACAGGAATAAAAAAATCGTGGTAAATTTCTAATTTAACAAGTGCAGGCACAGATCTTAATATCAAAGTGGAATCCCTCCACCCATTCTCTTCTCTTCCTCCAATCTCTTGCTGCAGTTTCCTCTCAACAAATCCAATTAGAATCATAGAGTTCAGAGGTCTGTTCATATATGCCCAAGTCAGGGCATGTGAACATAAAAGGACAAAAGAAAAGGATGAAGAAGAGGTCCAAATAGAAAAAAGTATATATATGACATGCTTTTCAATTTGGATTCTCAATTCCTCTTTCTTAATACATTTTTCTTTATTTTATTTTCTGAATAGTGTTTATTATTTCTTAAATGAACTTGTGGGTGTTAGTGTATTTATATTTATTTTACTTTTTTTTTTTTTTTTTTTTTTTTTTTTTTTTTTTTTTTTTTTTTTTTTTTTTTTTTTTTTTTTTTTTTTTTTTTTTTTTTTTTTTTTTTTTTTTTTTT